>VYZQ01020643.1:19895-32055 GCA_013400655.1 Mystacornis crossleyi
AGAAAACCTGAAAGTGATCCTCCAGAGCAGGAATTGTACAAATATAGCCTAAAGTGTGAATCATGGCAAACTAGTACATGGAGAAGCAGTCCTCTCTTCAGAGTCTCAACTGCTTATTCTTTATTACCGCTTCATACCACTGGTGACCAAAAAAGCAAGATAAGCAAGAGTGCCTACAGTACAAGCAGATTGGTGGCAATACTCTTTGTGAACTGCCAATTAGCTCCCTGATCCAGTGAGGCTTATAAGTAGCTACTACTCTCCGCCCTTGACAGAGTACAGAAGATATCCATCTCACTTGTCCTGCCTTACAAAGGGAATGTGTATTATGACCTGGGGAAAACCAAGGATGGACAGCAATCAGAGCTGAGACACCAGGAAAAACAGAAGAGGTGGCAAGAACAGAATTCCATCTCGGTGGCAAAAAGGCAGGAGTGGACCTGCTTTCCTGCTGCTCCTTGGGTTTTACAGCTAATGAAAGCTCATATTATGTTTGATTCCCTTTTCTTCTCTTTTTTTTCTTTTTTTTTTTTTTTTTTAATGTAGAGACAGCAGAAAGCACTGTGGCTGCTACACAAGCTATAAATTCTCACCCTATCCTTTCTGTGCAATATAACCCTGCAAGCTGGGCTCTGTGCCATGTATGGACAGACCCTGTCACAGACCCTACCCGAGCTGCCTCAGCTCTGACAGCAGAGAGGGGCTGCTGCTACAGCAGGAAGACCCTCCTACTTGCAGAAAGCGAACTGATTTGCTCAGCAGTGCAAGATGGGAGTGGTTCCCAATTAAACACAAGGGAAAAAGACTGACATAAAGCTTTGGGAAAGGAGCCAAATATGTGAAGGGAAACATATCCTCTACGTCTGTATGGTAAAAGCCTCAACTTTGTTGTTGATTGCAGTAGACACTTCTTAAAACTCATCTAGTCAATCACTCTTTCCCTCCTTTGCCTTTTCCTTACTTTGAACTGAAGACAGACTATTCTCAAGTAAAGAGAAACTCATTCCTTGTTGAACATCTCTAAAGAGGACCCTCACTGTACCTCACAGATGCTACAAAACCACCCACTTTGTCCACGTCCCCACACAGTGGTGAGGCCTGGCACTCAAGACCATGAAAGAGGGATGCAGCAGAGTAGAACCCCACTGCCAATGATTTTAAGAGCATTGCCACCATTCATCTTGTATGTTAGCCTGGAAAATATGACAGACTCCATATCTCCTTCCAGCTATCAGCTGCAACTTGGCAATGCTGGAAGACAGTCAGGAGAACAGAAACATGAAGCCAAGGGGGGTGACCTGGCAGTTCCACGAGCCATTGCTGTTCTTTCCAGTGAATGGGTATCAATTTTAATTAAATAAATAGCCTCCTTTAAAGTTTTCTGCCTTGCTGACACTGTAACTTCTTCACAGCAATCCTTCCTACAGACAGATATGATTACCTTTCTTAGAAATGAGGTGCACGTCTGAATTTACTTGAGTCAGATTCGGTTGCGCTACAACTCCTACTGAAGTGAGAGTCATGGCTAAATTTGTTTTATTAATACTAAGTGGCTGGCAGGAAAGTACTTTGACATGAATCCTGCAGATTATGCAAAGAAAGCACAAACTGATTCTGTAATAGCAACCAATTTACTCAAAGCATCACTTGCTATGATGGTGTTCAAGACGATCAGTTTAACTCTTTGCAACAAATATGCTTTGTCAAAGTTTGGGAGGTTTTTTTGGGTGAATGGAAAAGGGGAAGTCATGTTGCTACTAATTTGATATTGTAGCAAACACCAGATACATCATCACACAGTCTTGAACAGCTGAATGTGCTGGAGCTACCCCACTACCTTTTGCAGTAAGTAAAAAGTTACTCTACTGCTCACCAGCATAAATTTTAATCTGACACTTAAGATGCCCCGGAACTCTTAACAAAAATGAAGGTGGGAAATTCCAGCTTTTACCCAGCACATTTTCTATGTGCTTATATTCTAACATATGAGGCAACAAAACAGTTTCTATTTCATTTTATGGTGAACCATGACTAAGAAAGTTCAGATTCACCAGTTTAAGGATTTTATTTTTATATGTTAAGATTCACTTTTTCAACTCAGATTCAGAGCAGAAGGGAAACAGTTAAGAATTTTTCATTCTGCATTTTTCTACTGTACATCTCAAATGATGCTGCTTTTCAGCAGTGTGGCAGCAAGCTCCAAAATGACAGTATAATCTGAAAACTTTTCACAGCTTACAGAAGGTAAGAAGTGTTTCTTACTGTGTGAGCTTTCAGGTTGTCATGCTTTGTAAAATGGGTGCAATTTTCTTCTAAAATGAAATGTTAACTTTAGAAGAATGCACTGGAGGGAAGAATGCTATTCCTCAAGAGTAAAGATCTTTTTCTCTTCTCTATTTTTATAAATGTAAACGTATAAAAATGACAGATGTGTGCAAGCTAGTCTACACACAAACAGACTTCAGTTTCACATGGGCAGGTTCAGCTGGAAGCCTAAATTCACCTACAGATATTAAATATTAACCCTTATATAACAAGAGTTTATAAGAAAAAGAGCCCATTGTTAACTAAAATGAGCATATCCCAGGCAGTTCTGGAAGAACACAGATCATGACCTTTTCTTCTCTTAAGTATGTTGATAATTTTGGTGATAGAAGAATGTTAGTGCAAGCCTGTGGCACATATCTTTACTGATTTAGTTGTATCCTAGTCTGCCCTCAATCCCGAGCATTCTTCCACATGATATACTGGCAGTGTTTAAATGGGTGATTAAAAAAACTCCACCAAAGTATGGATACCAAAGCCAATTCCCATATTAAATCTGTTGAACCCCATACTTTGTTTTCAATACACCTGCCCACTATTAANTTACTGTCATGTTCATGGGTACCTATAGATAGTGAACAGCATTTTATGGGGTTTTCATAACCTACTGTTTTACTCATATTGCAGTGACCTGGCGTAATTTACATCCACACTTGAAATGTTCCTTTTAAAGAATTTTAAAACTACCTCACCAGTGTCAGGGATGCACATCATATGCAAAATTGGCATAGCAGAAGTGTCCTTTTCCTGATATACCCAAAGAGGCCTCAAAACCTAATGTTTTAATGCAGCAGTTCTTTCTCCCCATTTTCTCATGCCTCACTTTCACACCAAACAGCTGAAAGAGAGGATCCACTTAGTAGGATCACAGGGATACCTTGAAGTGAATCACAGACCATTCACCCCTGCTTTTATCCTCTACTGGAATGGACAAGTTGTAGCGCATGAAGCAGCTCTGGGATTTAATGAACCAATTCAGGCTGTTTCAAGTGTAACGAAATGCCTGCAATCAATCGTTCCAGTCTATGCCAGGCTGCTGTTGAAGTCGATGAAGTTATCCAATCCACTGGCCTTCATAGGTAAAAAGGGATCAGCTCATTTGCAGCACTTATTTTTCTATCATTCCAAAGCACTGTATTTATCCATGTCTAACTGAAGCTTTTGGAGAGAAGGACATCCAGAAGAAACTGAAAGCACAATTTCCTCGTTTATTTTTTCCAGTGTTATACTCTGGCAACAATTTATACTTTATTTACATGAAAAATCTCCACATATGTTCATGATGATGCCAGGATTTGCTATTCAGTTTATGCAATGAGCTCAGGAATGCATTATTGTTTGGTTGTAGAGGAAGCACTCGATGTGTTAGACAGCCTGTGCAATAACTCTCTTGCTCTTCTTCAGAAAACTGCCCAAACAAGCAAGACCCCAAACACTACCACAAAGAAAATTAAGAGAATTTTTGAAATCACCCTTTCACAAATGCGGTTAAGAAAAAGATGAGACTTTGTGGGATCAAGTAACATCAGCTGCCTTCTGAGACTCAAAGTTGCTGTCAAATAAACATCCAAAGATTAAAGTGGTGCATTTCATGACATGCTGCCCCCTTGCTCAGGGGATTCAGTAAATGTCTGGTTTTTGGATGGTTAGTTCTCTTTCCCTCTGACTGGCCTTCCTCTGTTTGCCCTGAGTCACATTCTTTAACATATCACTTTGTAAAAATTGTTATCAAAGAATTACTGCTAATTTAAATGCACTTTAACATTGGGGAAAATCCCCTTTATATTCAGCACAAGAATATGTTTCATTATTTTTCTACAGAAAAATACAAATTACAGTAATTTCTANAACTGTATTATATGCAGACCCTTGTAGGGTGAGTCTGCAGAATCCTTCAGAGCAACACAAATTTCTGTAGGAGTTATTTTCACATGAAAGGCAGTGGGTAGTTGCCTCTGTACGTATCTTTAAGGATCTATATTTATAGAATTATCTACTGTTCACTTNAAAAAACAAAGCAAAAATGACCAAGTGGACATTTGCTCCCCATAGACCACATCATCTTATGTCTGCATTCTCTTTTCTATGTACGTATATAGATTTTCTAGGTGTGCGCATATATAGAGATAGAAAGATAGATGATGAAATTTGGTTTTAGCTCCACACATCTCTCTCAGGTTTTTCTTTACAACCTGTATGAGAACGATTAAACATTACTCATCTAAAAAAATACTTTTCTAAAAATGTACAGGAATCAGGGTCTTTTTTCAGCTCACAATCTGGGTTATTTCAAAATAACCAACTGAAGCAAATTAGAAACAATTTTGGTTTAGACTGTGTCCTGACAGCCTAATGGTTGTATTTCCAAATACACAATTCAAAATTAAAAATGTTTCAAAAATAAAAATGGCAGCTTTTTTGTGGTGCTGGGTCTACAATTTAACTTTTGAAGGGTATTAGTTTCAATAGGGGAGAAGATTTCTCATTTTGTTTTGTTTTGTTTTGTTTTTTTTTTCCCCCTAAATATTCCTAGTAAAGATAAGTGCAGCAACCAGAGTGAAGTCAGTTGTGTGAAGGAGTTTGGGCCCNTTACTTCAAGCTCACATGAAATGCTAAGCATGGGTTTCCCATTATGAAAGAAAGAAACAAAAACAAGCCGTTCACCTTATTTAATCAAATAAGGCAGGAAAGCAAAATATTAAAGTATGTTGCTGCTGCTGAGGCGGCCAAAACAGGAAGCTATAACTGAAGGCAGAGAAAAATGGCTGCAAGGATTGAAACCAGGCAAGACCCTTCTTTCCCACCCACCTGGCACAGCCAAATCCCCACGCAACTTTTGGCTTGGGATGCTTTGCCCCCACANTCAGTTGTGTGAAGGAGTTTGGGCCCAGGAACAGAAATGGAATTGTCCTTAACAACACAATCGGCATGCTTGGAAGCTGATGCATTACAGGAAGGATGTTTTTTTCACAACAACCGCTGTTTTACCAGACAGCACACTTGCATGACGCACGCAATTTTACTCTTTCTTATTTCAAAGTACTGTTGGGACAAATTTTGCCCTTGGATAAGCATGCTCAGGCCCCACTGAAGCCAGGCAGTGGAACTTACAGTCATGTGTCCGAGAGCAGAATTTGTACCCAGTGTTATAAAGAAAGAAAACTGTTTAGTGGATAAATAATAAAGAAAAGGAATTTACAAAACAAACAAGCAAGCATTAAAATATAATTAATTACAAAAAATAAACGAAAACCAAAATAACCAGAGCCACTTACAGGGCTTGATGGAGTCTTTGGCCAGCCTGGGCTGCTAATGCTATCACTTTCATCTCCATGAAATGAGGAGATGCTAGCAGAGCTTGGGGACATTGGGGAAGGGACTGGCAGGTTGCCTGGGGTTGGGGGCTGAGAAATACCCTGAGAGCTGTAGCTATCCTGTGGTAGAGGAATAAAAAAAAAAAGNGAAGAGATTGCACGTGAATGGAAATACATGCAGGACAGAACAGAGGTGGGTAGGCCAAAATCAGGAGATGAAGGACAAGACAGCAGACTTCTGCGGGCAGAACCAACACCACGTGCGGAGGTGGTAAATACCTTTGACTTGCTCTCGGGCTGGGGGGCTCCTTCTTCTTTGCCATCTGCTTTGAGAGGAAGGGGTAGTTTGGACTCACCAGGTGTCATCATATCTGCAAGACCCATAGGTGCTAATCGAAAACAGGAGAAACAGTTAAGCATGACTATGTTTGGCTTTGTAGGAAAAAACACGCTTCCTGCTGCAAGGTTGTGGCGCCACGTGAAGGAGAGGTTTTCCCACCTCTGTCCTGTTATTCTAGCATCTGGAATCCTGGAGACCTCTTCAGTTGAATTGAGAAAACAAAGGAGAACGAACAAGAAGAGAATACAAGCACCATGCGACTACAACCACCAGTACTTTACAGAGTAGAATTCATTCTTCCTGCTCCAGGTGCTCTTCAACTGCCTCTGCATTTGACCACAACATTTTAACAAAACAAGTCTATTTTAACTACTGCTCTCTCCCTTCAGCAATAGACAAACGTAAGTGAAAACAATGTACATTTTGCTTGCTGTTTGAATCCAAGAAAAAGGCTGAATTTTCCAATTACATCTGTACTATGGCTGGTGTCCAGCAGATAATTCCTGCCCCTACTGACTTCAATATGAATGGCTCAGCCACTGTGAGCCTTAACTACAGAATTCCAAGCTGTAAACTGCACTCTGTTGAAGAACCAGGACTCAGCCTCTTCCTCCTGCCAAAATGAGGTGGGACTATAACGAACACACAAATGTCTTTCTCGGATAATGGCATGCAGTTGCTTCCCAGGGGTGCAAGGAGTTTAAGGGTTTTTTTATTTGAAGATGCACGTGCCAAGTATAGTATTACTGCTGCAGAGCTGCTGGGTTCCTGGATTTCTTGAAAGATGCAAGAAGAAATATTCAGACAAATAGACAGAAAATACTGGGCAGAGCAGATGCTAGGAGGTGCCATGACACTGAATCAATGCAAATAACCAGAAAACAGCAGCAAGACACCAGGTGATTCTTTGCCTGCTGAAAACCATGTGCACAGCATTTGTGAAAGACTGGATTACCTTCCCTTTCTCTCTTTTTAATCTCCCTCATGCCCTTCTTTCAAAGGATATGAGATATGAAAAACATACAGAATAACCTAAAAGACAATAAAAAGGAAAAAATAAATATCCCAGAAGTAAAAAATTTAAGAATCAGGAAAGCATCATTGTCTTTACCAGAGTAGCGTGGCTCTCGCAAAATGACAGTGCTGGCTTGCACCAGGCAGCAGGCACACTGCACAGCGAGCCAAAGATAGGAGGGGGAAAAGAAGCTTTAAAAATACTTCACAGATTGCCCACTACAAAATGATTATTGCACATATTCATGTATTACTATGTTTTAGAAAATAATTAGTTTTAATTACAGCAGTGAGAGCATGAGCAGGACTCTAGCGAATACGCTGGCAAGCTTTGCAGTGCTAATTTGCTAATATCTTTAGCATCACTGCAGGTTGAGACTCTGGCTCTGCCAAAAAAACCTACCCAGCCATGTGCCATGTGAGTTTACAACTGTATGCTCAATATTCAGCTTTGAACTGCCGGTGTTTTTCATGGGCACATTTTCTTGTTTTTTCAAAGCACATTTGTAGCCCAATCAAGCCCTTAAAGTCATCACAACACATAAATCATAATTGAGATTAAAAAAAAAATACTTGCAATACTTCAGACTTCAAGAATTGGAACAAAAAGGCTTTTACAAGTGATGCAGCTGCAGAGAAAAATCTATTGGGATCAGCTAAAAATGCTGTTATTTTTATGTATGTGTATGAAATCTCAACAAAACAGCCAGTCAATATGCTACTGGGAAGTCAGCATCCACTGAGCATTTGATTTGTACGCATTTTGCCCTTATATTCTGCTTGAGGAGCTGGGGCAGCTTGTGACCATTCTCACATGAAGGATGGCAGCCTAACATGTTCTAGTTTCGAAGTCACAATTAAAAATAATAATTATTTTTCTTTCAGAGATTAAAAAAAAAAAAAGTACAAAATGGTCAAATATATGCCACAGTGTGGTTTCAAACTGGGATGCAGAACTGTTACACAAAATCCATTTTAACAGTTAACACATTTCATGCTGTGAAAGTGCTAAAAAAGAAGTCTTGGTTTTTAGTTTCAAAGCAAGCAAAGCTGACCCTTCCCCTATAAAGCAATTTTAGAGAGGTCGAACAAAGCAAAGTTAATGATCCCACTTCTTCACCAGGATTCTGCATAGCTAAATCCTCTGCTGATATCTCACTTTTATCTAGTTGGAACATCATGCTTCTATTACAAAGAATTTAAAAATTGTGTCCGCTTCTGGTAGTCCTGTTTCCATCAGAACTCCCTTATGAAATCTCTGTTCCAGCGGAGTTTAAGTTAACACCTCATATAAAGGGCTAGTAACTCCAGTCTGCAGATTATCACACACATTCTGACTCTATTAATCATGCTTAGAGATTTAAAAATACAGGTTCATTTTAGGTTTTGACTATTTCTTTTTGGCATATGAAAATGTAACTATCAGGAGTTGGAGACAATTATGAAAAAAAAAAAAAGTTACCCAAATTCTGTTTCACTTTGTGTTCTAAATTATTTAGTTCATCTACATTTTTTCTTTCTACCTCTAAGAGAAGAACTGCAAGCATTTTACTGGCAAACTGCAAGGTTGTCTATTTTCCCTATAGCTTTTACCCAAGATGTTTCCACAGCTATTTTTCTATCTGCTGTTGAAATGCTGTTTCGTAACTTCTTGCAAACATACTCTCCAGCTATTTGTGAGAAGACATTCTTTCACTTTTTTAGCTAAGCAGTACAGCAAGAACATTGTTTTGACCCTTTCTGAGCAGTGAAATACTGTTATTGTCACGAAACTGCTAAAATAAGACACAGTCTCTTTCTACACAGGTACTAATAATTCTGCCTGTGAAGTGCAGACCAAAGGATAAAACATTGTAGAGAGGACGATAACAGGGAAATCTTGACTCGAAAAGTGTTGTGGCGTACTGTGAATAGGTTTCAAGTACTAGCCTCTGGCTTATTATAAGAATTTAAGAGGTAGAATGATTTCAAAAAGCAAGTATAGGTCAAGGTCCTGAATTAACTATTCCACACTGAATTTAAAGTACTCAAAGGCAGATATTGACACGAGTAAAACTGCAGCAAAGAATTCTTTTTTGCTAAAGGCTGCTCTACCAGTCCCTGAAGATGATGAAATACTGTAGAAGCAGCAATATACAAACATTGTTTTTCTCTTTATTGCTAGTGCGATAACAAATCATGCTCTACAAAACAGAATACTCCCTCCTTTGTAAGTCATTCCTCTCTCCCTTCCAACCCTAGCACTCTCCCTCTGCAAAAAAAGAAGAAAAAGCAAAAGCAGTGAATTAGTGACTGTGGAGTTGGTGGGAGGATCCCCACTGCTTTGACGCCCACAGGAAAAACAGAAGAGGGACAACAGCACTGCCCGATGTCCTGCCATGAATGATCCTCCAGCTCTGGGGCCAAGGGCAGCCCAAGGTGCTTGGAGACCTTTCTGCAAAGGATGAGCGGGCCACCAGGGATCTCAGTGCCACACTGCCTTTCTGCTGACCAAGTCTTGTCCAAGGAACGACAAGTACAAGCAGTCTGGGATGTGGGCATCTCTATGCCAGGCGCTGGCTTGATTTACAGTCCCACAATGACCACTGGATCATGGTCATCACTTGTCTGGAGTATTGGTGATCAGACACTTCAGCTGTTACCACCTACGGACAACCTCCAGAAAGTTTATCTAGATGTGCATTAATAGCTCCTACAAAGATATGCAATAGAGAAAAAAAAGAAGCGGAATAAATGGAGGTTTCAATTCTTCATAAAAAAACCAATAAAGTTTCTAAAAAATATTTCACTTGCATAAAAATGATTGCTTTTCCTGTTAGAGGTTCATCCAAATAAAGATGAAGTCAAATATAGAATATATATGATTTTTAGTATTATTTTAAAGAGCGTCCCTTTAATTCCTTTCGTGCAAATAANGCGTTCCTTTAATTCCTTTCGTGCAAATAATTTTTCCTAGAATTTCACATTTTATGTGAAGTATTATGATGTTAAATATTAATTGGGAATAATAATACCCAGAAAAAGAAAGGTTTCAGTAAGACAGAGGTACTGAAATAAGAAAACTGTCCTTGAGCAGTAAGGAGATTAATGCATTTTTATTGGTTTGTTCCTCTCCAGAGGTAGCCGAGATTGTGAACGCCAGTTTCTGTGCAAGAACAATACGGAAACCTCTGAGATATAAACTTCATATTGCTTCTTTTTAAAGGTAATTTTCACTAGAATTAACAAAGCTCACTGCATGAGCTATACTGGGGGTTGTAAGTTTCCTGTTTATTATATGCATTTTAAAGCTGGAATTTGAAAAATAGCGGGGGAGGGGGGGAATCTAAAATACATATGGATAATACGAACTCATATAATAAAAGGACAGTGGAGGTTATACAATTTTTCTGAATGGCAGTTTGTTCCATAATGGTGAAGGAATCCTAACACCTTTTTCCTGAAGCTTTTGTTATTGTTATGGATGGAATGCTCTATTAGAAGAATCTGTCTTCTTTGATCTCGCAATTTCTGTGTTCCTAAACCACTCTGCAGCAGCAGAAGCTGGTGATCTGCTGTTTGATCCACAGTCACTGTTGGAAGTATCAGGATGCATAACTGCAGCACGATTTTCCTTTCAATTGTGACATTAATTAAAAAAACTACAGACAAAAGGATCAACTGGTAATGAGGAGTTATAAATACTACTAAAAATGGGTGACAAAACCAGTGTTAGACATAGCTGTACTGAAGCTCCAACACCATATGAAAAGAATTCCATCAGTTACCAGCAATCTTCTCCTACTTTAGAGTAAAACCTAAAAGTGCATTTGATTAAAATTAAAGACCCACCTTCCTCCCTCGTAACAGGCAACACGACTGCACCCTCCAAAACCCAGACAACCAAGAAACTAACTTCTCCTTATTGCTTGCCTTAGGTTTTCACTGGCCTCTACCTGAAACCACAGCTCTTCATTCCCAGTGTACGTAACAAGTCACCCAATGCCTTCACTCCACTCCAGCAGCAGCCACTCAGTAGCACTCGGTTTTGGCCCTCCACGTTGACTGAACCCTGGTTTATCTGACAGACGTGTGATTTTACACTAATGAGGCAGGAAGGAAGGGGAAGCTAAGGAACCAGATAGCTGCACTCGTCTTTCTGCCCCAGAAAATCCTGTTTTCAAGCCTCTAAATAAGCATCACCTGTAGGTTCTGCACCTCATCAAACGCAGGGCCAGAGCTGACCCTAAAGGGTACCCCCAGTTCAAGGAATTATCATGAAAAATACTGTATTTACACCTGGCTTAAGCTTTCATTTTTTTGACCCAAGCAGAAGGATGAGTCAGGATAGGGGGAAATTAAACATTCCCACTGCATTTGCCCTCAGCAGTGTATTCACACCTAATTTTCTCTTCTTGATGTTGTGTGTGTCCATCTCCTCCCCAACAGTGTCTCTTAGAGGCCTGTAAAGCAATTTTAGATGTGTGTTTGCTCCCACATAGACTGGAAGAGGTGCACTGAACTCCTCTAGTTCATCTCATACTTACTTTCCATTGGGTAATCTCTGAATTAATAAAACTGGAACAAAAGAAAACCTCACAAATGCACTGGCAGAAAAAACCCTGATAAATGTTTAAATTATTAAAAATCCAATATTTCAGAATGCAAAACACAATAAAAAGAGTATGACTACCCCATACAAAAGACTGCTAGGATAAATGGTCTTGCATTGAACAGATTTCCACTGTATGAAATAACGAATGGCTGAATTATCTGAACAAAAAAACCTCTGTGAATCTTCCTTTAAACTGGTTATTCCTTAGGAATACATAAATCTTCTTAGGCAGGGCACTCTGCCATCTGTTTGCTGTTGGTTATTTTTGCAGCTCTGGGGGCCAGCGGAAAAGGGTGGAAAAATTACTTCTGCTAATAGCAAAACAGAATTTATAGCACAGTTTCAATGCTCAGAAGTAATTTTATTTCAGCAAGCCAGACAAAACACATAACTAGACAAACAAAACATAATATTACCTGGGACAGCTCTGGTGGGGAAAAAGCAAGCTATTATCTAATGCTCTTTTCAATAGCTTGTCCCTCTCCATCCAGATGGTGCAGTGTGCTGTCTGGGCTAGCCAAGAGCTTCCAGGCCAGCACAGAAAAAGCCTTTTTTTTTTTTTTTTTGTCATTT
>VYZQ01020643.1:32067-47149 GCA_013400655.1 Mystacornis crossleyi
TTTTGGTAATTTCTCTCTCGCCTTTTTTTATTATTTTTTTTTAAATCTTGCTGATTAGAATCTTCCTTTCTGTTTCTTCAGCTAACAAAAATGGTAACATAATGTTCTCGAAGTATAAGATGCTGTTCAGTGTCTCAGCAGCTCCTACGTAGAGGAAAGAAACTCTCTGGACATACTAGACACGAGCATCTCACTGTGGCCATTTTCTTCCAAAGAAGCAGGAACATACAGAATTTACAGGGAGAAAAGACAGGGAAAGACACAAAGGATGAAGGAATTATACAGGCTAAGAGGGGCAGAGAAAAAGACACCAAAACGGAGGCTCTTGGTAAGACACAATTTAGGCAGTAAGGCATTTCTAAAGAAATAAACAGAAGTAGAAACAAAACAACTAAGAAACAACATCATATCACCTTAGCACAACCTATTCAGCTTCCAGAAAAAAACTTCAAAACACCCAACACTTCTAAAAGGGATAATGTAATCAGTAAAGCATGCACAGAAACTCCATGGCTGGAATAAGTATTTGGGAGGATCCACTTCAGGGTCATTGAAACTCCATCCAAACACAGCCCAATCAAAGAATTGATCTTTGCTGAAGTATTATCTTGAAGGAGGATAATTGTTACGAATTCAAGTTGAATATGAACCATTAAGCACATTTGCACAGAACTACATTCACCTGTCTTCAGAGTCACACACAAAGCTACAAGCAATTTTGAACTCATAAGTCATGATATGAAGGATAAATCCAGGAGCTACACTGAATATGCCCTTTTTTTTTTTTTTTTGCAAAAGGAAGTTATGATAAAATTTTATATACTGATACTTGAATAAGTAAACAAGGAAACTCTATATGAATTTTGGAAACAGTAAATATGGCCTAAGTTTTCCAAACAGAATAATTATGTTAAGTGCTCAACTTACAACATCTCCAAGTCAGAGCAAGTGCTCATCCCTTTTTTTAAATGACTGCCACATTAAATACCTGAAATTGCGACCTTAGCAAGTAAGAGGCTGAAAAACAAAAGCAACCTCTTAAAAGAAGAAGTTATTCTCCTTCCCTTTCATGCAGACACATACACACAAATATACATACTTGCTAGTCAACACCTACGTCAAGCTGAGTCCGAGTGATGCTGGAACTGTACAAAACACTGTATTCATCTACGTGCTGTGCAAAAGGACTTAATGAGGAATGTGTGAGTTACTGTACAAAAAAAAAGGCGAGTAACTTAGCCTAATTTCAAATCACTCCAAACTACCCAACAGGGGCGAATCAAATGAAGAAGGACGTTCCTCTGCTAGCAGCTCCAGGCTGATACTGTTAAGCAGGTTTATGAAGGAAGGTCACTGCTGGAAGGTTACTCACCATTACCTGTCGAACTGTTCACCATGTTAGGTGCCATGCTGTAAGGAGGAGCCTGCGGGTTCATCAGGCCAGAGCTGTTGTTCATCGGCTGAGTGTAGGGGGAGCTGGATCCCATAATGCCACTCTGATTCATGGCAGCAAAATTGCCTTGCCTAGGAGAGGAAAGCACACATGCAATATCTCATTACATACCTCATTGCTGAAGATGCTGGGGTTTGTCACAGAGCACATCACCTACTGTTTGTAAGAAGAAAGCAGGCAATTAGTTCATTTTACCTACATGGGGAGTTTGAATTAGTCTTGAGCTAGTGACCATGTATGTGAAACAGAACTGGACTGAAGACTAATTTCAAGAGAGGTATACAGAGTCTTTCTATGTCACCACCAATCAGAAGAAAAATACAGCTCACATTATACACCCTGTGAGTAGGCAGCAGTGTGATCAGGAGTCAAAATCAGAACCCAGCACTGGCATAAAAAAAAATCCAACGTATCGCCATTCTTGCCATTTTGACCATGTAATAGCAATCCTCACCTGCCAGAGCTTAATAAAAAGTGAAATGACCAAAAGAAAAATGGGTACCATAGACTGAGTTTCTGATTTTTGCATCTGTTGTTATTGCGTTGAACAGTGTTCATCTATATGTGTCATCTATGTCCAGTCTTTCAAAAAACTCCATACATATTCCACTTTGCTGAAACAAGAAACCTCAGCAGAACTATTCTAGTTTTGAAAATCAATGTCATATTTGTATAATGCTTTCATAACTGAGACTTAAATATCTCCAAAATTGCCCTAAATGAAGCCCTTGCATAATTCTCCACATGTTCAGATTCTCCACATGTTCAGACCAAGTATTTTTAAAGACTAAAACTTATCTACTTTTAAGTTCTAAAAAGTATCTAAGTATGCTTGGTACCTGATGTGTCAAACTCTGTAGATAAACTGAGGCACGAGGAAAAAAATAATCCAATCCAAGTAAGCACAGTAACCCAATGTAATGCATGATTCACTTAAAAAGTAACCTTTTATTCCTTTAATCCATAAAAAAACTACCTACCTTTTCTTAGTACAGTTGAAGACTGCATGTATTATCATATGTATATGAGTAACACTTAACATATAAAATCATATATATAAATAAGAACACACAGAAAAAATACTTACTTTTATATTCATAGGAAAATACATAGGAAAGTACAAAACTCAGACCTGTTTCTTCAGTGTGCCCCCTGTAAGTTTATGCTGTTTTTCCAAATAAAAGAAAAAACAAGAAAGCAACCACCCTTTTACACAGCTTTAGCACCTGTCAACTTTTATTTCCTTACAAAAAATGAAGCACTTAATTTCCTCCTGCAGGAAGGGAAAGCTGAATGTCTGGGTACCAAGATGAGAGTTTTGGCAGAAATTCTACTTTTAATTATTATACAGTATTCAAATAAAAAAAGACAACTCCAAAACCAAGAACCTTGAGTAACTTCAATGGCTTCTTGTCTTCTCCAAACTCATGGCAGATTCTTAACACAATTGGTAGAAGCAGATTTCTTTTTTAGGAGGTACAGGAGGAAGACCATTAAAGCACTATTTGGCCTAATTTTTCTTGACACATTGTGAATTTCTTCAAAGGAAAAGAGAACGTGTTATCTAAATAAAGCATCTTTTTCCAAGTCAGTTTTGTCCTTTGCTCTCTGAAGACAAACTTTTCTTCACTCTTGCAAAGAGGCAAAGGCTTTCTTTTGATATGAAGGAGATAACTGCCATACAATGTCATTTCCCAGATGAAGCTTGCAACGAGAAGTGGAGGGAAAAGATTTAAAATGCACAGTGGTGCAATGCTCCAAGGGAAAATTACAAAGGGAAAAGAGAAGAGCAGAACCATTTGGCAACAACTTTAAACGACTTCAGTCACACAATCAAGCTTTTCTTATGTAAATAGTCTATCTTAAACATCCTCATCCCTCCTTTTTAGCTGAAAATTTCAACAAATGCAGTTAACTGAAAAATGCTTTCTATATGCTGGATAAGCAAGATTCTTTCTGTTACTAGTGAGGATGAAAAAAATGTGCAAGTGTATTTTCACACTTTAAAAAAGAAGTAATAGATTTTGAGAGGTTCTTTTAGGGAGTAAGGCTAGGATTCTGGAAAAGGCAAGTCTCTACAGGTATCTATCTCTTTAATGTTGTTCTTTTACTTAAAAAATACACAGGAGACACACACCTTGCAGGTAAGCTGAAATTGGTCCTTACCTACTAATATTTCAATACTATTATTTCCTATAGCACGTGTATCTTCTAAGCTGTGGGGCTGTTCATTGTCTCAAACTGAGGTACAACCTATTTCATGTTACCCACTATGGACATCAATCTCAATTGCAGCTCATGCAAGCGTACTGCTGTACAACACTTTTAAATCAAAAAGTAGGAAACTACTTCCAGTTTAGACAGAGAGTGGAAATTAAATAAAAAGAATATACTGGCTTTGGCCAGGGCACCAAGAAAACAACTGAAGTCTAAAAAATTGGCTTCTGTACCCAGAAGAACCTGAATGGCAGAACCTAATTCTGAAATTTCATCTGGCAAGGCAGTACCTTTCCTTTTCATCCTCCTATGTAATGCTGCACTTGGAATGGACACAGCCTTCCATCTCTGGAAAGACCCCAGCAAGTGAAAAGACTCAGCACCATCCCTGGCAGGACTTTGTCCTTTCCCGGCCTCCTGTCAAAGCCCTGACCGCAGCATGCATGAGCTAATTCAGTAACACTGAAAGGACATCCTGTCAGAGTAAATGTTGTTTTATTCTGAGATTGGGTGCAGTGAGGAATACAGAGCTCCTCCACGTATTATTTTGCTCTATGATGGCTTGGAATGGAAAGTTTCTTTAGGGAGAAATAATCAGGTATTACTTCAGCCTTTAATTCTCACTCCACAGTAGGCCTCCTTTGAGTAAAGACTGCCGACTGTGACAAATTGTGCTGCATCAGTGCTATAATATGAAGTGGAGTCCATTAAGAACTGAGCTGAGATCACCAAACTCATTTTGATTAACCTCCAGGTCACTAAACACTTATAAATATGTTATACAGCAGCTGCTAAACATATTTATATATGCTTAAGGTCACAGCATCATCTGTTGGTTGTTGGAGTTAAGTCAAAAATCTTATGTTTCCTTCTGTGCTGCTTTTAGTTAAGGCATATCCAACATACTACAGTACCAGACTTTCTCTTACATCTCCCAATTCCCTCCTCCATTTTTCTGAGATGCTTAATAAAAATCAAGCCTTTTAAAAACATTCTGCTGTACACGTAGTGACATCTAATGGCAAAAATTCAACTGGCCGGCTATGAATTTTATAGCAGAACAAACCCAGCTAAGCATACAATTTTACAGTATTTGCCACATAAACACCAAGGGCTGGGTTGCTTAGGGATAATGCAATTAGGAATAATAGGAAGAAACTAAGAAAAGAAACACTTCAGTTTAGTATAATGAAAAGATGTCTTCATGGTGAGATACAGTTACCCTCCAAGGGAATGAAGAAAACATCAGTACCTGACACGTCTGCATGCAGGCAACATGTTAGAAAATGTATTGGTCAGAGAAATCCTGCACTGTGTATGAACTAGAGTATCTGCTCTTGCAATACCTTGATCCAAGATCGTGTATTTTTCCCCATTTAGAAGAAAAAGCAGCCAGGCCAATACAAATTTGGGATTATGCTATCAATTTAAACTCAGTATCTAAGCCTACAAATTTTCTTTTCTGATCTACTGCTACAAGTAGATCTTCAAGATTTCAGAAATTGTAAGAGATTTGAAGTGGGAAGAGAGGAATCTGCTTGCTTTCTATGGTTTATTTACTCTGTTGACAATTCAGCAATGCATAATGCCAGAGCCAGTTGTAATGCTTGAGGAAAGGGCTGCCACCTCAGGGGACCTGGACAAGCTGGAGGAATGCGCTGACAGGAACCTTGTAAAAGTCAACAGGGACAAGTGCAAGGTCCTGCACCTGGGAAGGACAAGCCACCTGCAGTGGTGCCAGCTAGGACTTGACTAGAGGGAGCAGCTTTGCTGAAAAGTCTCTGGGCATCTTGGCAGATGGAGCTGAGCACAAGCCAGCAGACTGCCCTGGCAGGAAAGAGGGCCAGCAACATCCTGGGCTATGTGATGAGGTACGGAGTTGGGAGATGGAAGAAACTCCTTATTCCTTCCTTCTTCAGCACTCGCTGGATTCCATCTAGAGTATCAAGTTCAGTTTTGGATTCCCCAGAAAAGAAAAAATGATGATAAACTAGAGTGAGCAGAGAACCCCTCAGATGGCCAGGGCTTGAGCACTCATCCCGGAGGGGCTGAAGGGTGAGGCCTCATTCAGTCTGGGGCAGAGACAGCTATCAAGAGGAACCTACAGCAGCTCCAGAGCACCTAAAAGGAGGTCGGCAAGAAGATGAAACTGGCCTTTTCACAGTGGGCATGGTGGGGGGACAAGACACACTGGGCAAGAGTGAAAATAAGTTCAGACTGGATGCAAGGAAACCATTTTCCCAGTGAAAACAGTGAGAGACTAGACCTGGAGGCCCAAATGGACTGGGAAATCTCTGTCTTTGGAGATTTTGAAGACCCAACAGGATAATGCCCTAAGATCTAAGCTGAGCCTGATGAGGAGAAGGTTAGACTAAATGTTCCTCCCGAGGTTCCTTTCCAGCCTGAATGATCCTATGATCTTAGCTTGTCAGCTTCCCTGTGCCCTTGACAGTCTGGTGTACCACTGGGTCCAAAATAAAACTGCTCAAATTCAAACCATTCCCTTTTAAGAGACGCTTCTTCTGATCTTTTGTTTTCCTTCATTTGCAATCTACCCAAAGCTTAATCTTCACTTAATCTCTTTTCTCTGCAAAACAAGTACCATCAGATCTAATTGTGTCTTCTGAGGTAATGCAGAAGTCTGTGTATTTAAAAAGAGGAGTTGACATGCAAGATCTGGTCATTGTTAAAAAGCAGAACAAAGAAATTGTTAGAAAGAGCAGTACTGACAATACACAGGAGCACATGAGTGATCACAGCTGCTGAGCAGTCTCTTATACTGAAATGCCTTCCTTTAATTGGACCTGAAATCCTCACTAAGTTTACAAGTTGTCTCCAACTGCTACACAGAAGTCACTCTACAGCCCTTGCGCTTCATACTTCCTGATGTGTGATTTAGAACCTCCTTAGATTTGTCACCTGATGCAAGACTCATACTGTCATCTTCCTTCTTTTTTCTTACTGAACAAATATGAATTCACTACAAAGTTGAGTTCTGATGTGTATGTGGTTTAGCTATGGACAATGACAGAAGTGGATTATGCTTTTCAACAAGACAAGAAACGAAGACACAACTTTTCATATGGAAACATGTCAAAGCTCAGGTTGTTCCTGTGTACAGAGAGATCAAGTTCTAAAACTTTCTGTGGATTTCCTAAGAGGCATCTGATGCCTTGTACTCTTCTCTCAATCTGCAACGCTGAAGCAAAGCCCTTTGTATAGAAGCAAAGCCTTTCGTATAGTCAGAAAAAAAATGATCCAGCTTCTGTAATGAGCCCTGTGGCAGCCTGAGCACAGGAGGAGAGTCCAACATGGAAATGTGTAGGGAACAGAAGAAAGCTTCAGAAGTGGAGTCTAGAAGTGATGAAGGTGAGGAGACTTTGGGGCATAAAAAATGGAAATGAGGGAGACAGTAGAAGGAAATTAGGAAGGAAAAAGGATTGGGAGTATCCTCACTAGGTGCCAAAGATTTTTAGGGCCAGGAGGATGGTAGGTGCGCAGGAGAAGGCAGCTGAAACAGAGATGCAGGAGAAGGAGCAGGGAGAAATGCACAGAATGCTGCTACTCCCAGGGCAAACACAGTTTAAGGTCCCTCTAGCACAAGTGGAGCCTGTCAGCCAGATATGCCTGAAGGAAGGAAGGGATTCACAGGAAAGCTTCCAAAGCAGGGTGCTGCCAGACAGGTGCCTTCCCTCAGCTCCTCAGCTCGTGCACCCTGCCCTGAGGTAGGACCAGGCTCTGAGGGGGCCACCTTGGCCAAAAGCTGGGGGAGCCCCAGTGCAAACATGGCACAGCGGGGTGATGCTGAAGCAGCAGTGCTACAGGGACAAGAGCAGAGATGGGGCACACAGCCCAGGCAGGGAAGAGATGGCACTGAGTCACACCGCACAAATCCTGGTGGTCACAAACTCGTAGCACTTGTTAGTTAGGCACTTGGGCACTGTGCTTCCTGACACTTGTCACAACGTGCACCTAATGTAGGGATTTCTCTCAGTTATGCTGCCCTAGGTGCGAGACTTGAAAAATTATCCTGCTACTGTGACCTGGCCACCTGAGCAATTGGATGGTGAAAAAAAAATGGCCCACAAGTTTGCCATTTCTGCTCCAGATCTTTAACCTACATCAGTTTTGCAGCGAATGCACTGCAGCACCTCAGGGGAGTAATTTGTGTAAACATTTTAAAAGGAACATTTTTTCTTTTAATGCTGACACACTGCTAAGGTGGCTACTTGATTACAAACTGTGAAAATGACTGCGTTAGGCTGCACTCACAAATCACAGTGTACTGACCAAATTGCCCTGTGCTTATCTGTGCCAGGTCTGCAGCATGACAATATTTCCTCTCTCTTTTAAATGTCAGAGTATGATTTGGGGGGTTGTTATTTAAACACACTGACCTGCACAATAA
Source organism: Mystacornis crossleyi (assembly GCA_013400655.1). Taxonomy (NCBI): domain Eukaryota; kingdom Metazoa; phylum Chordata; class Aves; order Passeriformes; family Timaliidae; genus Mystacornis; species Mystacornis crossleyi. Next base: position 40,146 of record VYZQ01020643.1, read on the forward strand.
CCAGAAGTACTTTATTTAAATCTGTCTTGAGCTGGGACTAGCCTTAAGCGCTTATAATCTGTCACACTTTGACACCAAATGGGTTATTATAATGAGAGTAATTCAGGAATGAGACCTGTGAATGCTTTCTCCCTGGAGAATTTACACATAAACATGTGCAGGCAGATACATATGCTTTTTTGTTATGGATTTTCCTTCTTGCTATATTATGGGCTTCCTTGGAGAAGTGAAACCATTTCTGCTGTCAGCGGATATGGGAGAACTGAAGGAGGGAGAAGAGAGGAAGGGAAGATAAACCCCAACATTGCTTACTTCGTTCTGCCTGGAGGTTCATAGCACTCTTAGCAAAGGCCAAGAGACAAAGACAAACAAAGCCTGAATATTGGCTTGAGCAGCTATAAAATGGCATTGAAGGCAGTTCCCATGTGAATAAAACGAACAAATTTAACACCACTATATCTGAAAGGAAAGTATCTTCTTCTAGTTAGCTCCTACTGTAATTATACTAACCTGGACTTACATGTCCTTCTCCGTTCAGTGGGGAAGCTCACCAGTTGTAATAACAAAGCTTTAGAAAAACAACCACGAAAGCTGCTCCTGTGACAGGTACTAGGTCTGCCACAAGACTTTTTTACCATTTTTCAGGTTAGAAGGAAAGAGAACATTTTACACTCGTGCATGTGTACTTGCATGCAAATGGGAGGCCAAAGTTCTGAAATACACTGACACTGACGAAGCACTGGCAAACACAAATGAAAAAGCCTTTGTACTGAGGGGTGTGTGTGTATGTGTCTGATGACAGGAGGTACACAGAACTAACACAACACTGTTCTCAACAACCAGGCCTAAATGGGAATGCTAAAATGGGGGAATAATTTTAGCATTGTAATTATGTGATAGCGCAAATCACTGTAATCCACTGCAGTTGGACCGAGTACCCTGACTGTTTTCTTCGTCTGGCTGATCCAAAGATTAGTGTGCAAGATACTTTTAAAAAGAGTAACAGAAATAGCCTTTCTAAACATACTATTTTTCTTTTGATTTACACAAATACTTGTGCCTTTAGCATCATCTCCGTGGCTCTGATTTTACTAAGAAACAATCACGGAGAGGGGAGAAACTTAAAAATTAGTAGTTTGTACCATGCTCATTCAATGTTGAGCCACTCAGGAAAACAGCCACAAAAACTTATTGTTTGTTTACAAGCTGTTGTCATCATATTAACCATCTTTCCAGTGAAAACATCTGCCCGATGGGCTACCTACTTGGTAGTCATTTAAAGCCCAACAAAACAGGAGTGTTGTACCACATCAAATTCTGGAAGAGCAACGTAAGAGGCACATGTAATTCATGAGTAACGATGCTAATAACAACACAACTACCCAACATTTGCACAGCTAAATGCATGCTGGGATCAGAATAAATCTCCCTACCCCATTTTACAGATAATAAAAACTGAGAAAGAGATCCAAGATGAATAATGGTCTAAAATATGGCCAGAAGAATAATAAAGTAGTTGAATACAGTGAGGAAAACACAGCACAAGCCTGTTAAAAAAAGAAGTTCCTTAACTTCATTTGATCCTAATGACAGAAGGGTGTGTGACTGAAAAGCATTTAGTGATAGTGAAACACTGTAGAGTTTTGTTAGTTAGTTTGTTTGTAGGTTGCAGCTATTTGATATTCTTTTTATCAAGTTCCATTTGTGTTAATTAAAGTGGTTTTAGTCTGAATTTCATGGTGGCCACAGGATTTGGTCACCACTCTTCAAACCCTCAGGGAACCCCTGAAATGCCTTTATTGCATAGCGTTCTTACAAGTGCAGCAACACCTCCACATTTGAATTTATTTGTGTAAGAACAAACTAAGCTCTTGGTATTCTGTGCAACCTGTACTGGATAAATAGAATATAATGCTGTGTGACAGAAAGCACAGAATGACTGAGAAGTGGGCCAAGTCCAACGGCTTGGAAACCCATCAGAGCTCCGCTCTCAGTAACCTCTGCCCACCTTCCCCACACATGGATTTGTACAGCACCTCTAACAGCAACTTGCTTGCACAACTGCCCCCATCAGACATGATACATGATATCCGAGCACTGAGGAGATACATTTCTTAGCCCAAGTGGAGCGTGTGAAGCATAAGAGGGCTGCTTTAAATGGTCCAGCATGCAGGAGCATGCACGAACTGGGTTTATAGGGAAAAAAAGAAATTTGCCCTGTATGGCATGATGCTGTCAATCTGAACCAGAATGTCAAGAAGGGTGATTTAGCCTGGTGTGACTTGATATCAAAATGGGAATGACTCATATGACTCTCACTATGCACCTTCTATTTCTGTGCATGTTTATAAATAGCTGTATTAAAAAGTCGGAAGGCCCTGTGAACTCTCTCCCAGAAAGATTACTTGAATGTGGTAGGAGTCTGTTCCCAGCACATTAACAGCCAGAAGGTCACCAAAGTGTGGTGCTGAAAAGCTGCAGGAAACTACAGACACACTTTGTGCTTCACTAACTCAGTTTCCTCTGGTGGGACACTGCCTTGGGGAGAGGCTCGACCCCTGAGCTCCCTCGTCTTCCACCTGGGGATGCCGTCTCCCACCGCCATGTTCAGTCACACCCTCGCACCGCTTTTGAGCACCTTGGAACGCACTGTGCTAGCAGCCAACTGAAAATCTAATAAAATCCTGATCATTTCATGCCAGCTCTTCAGTGTATTTTTTCACAGTAAAACATCATCCAGCTGACAGCAGCATGCTGAACGCAACTGTGCATGTGCAGCAGCACGGTGAGGAAGTTCTCCAGAGGGATTTCCCAGCAAACACGTTTTCACTCACCTATCTTTGCCCAACAGCCTGGAGGAGTTATATGTTTATCAATATTATTATCAGCACTGTTACCATCAGTCTCGGCTCTCTGGCACACCGGACAGGTTTACAGGAGCAAGGTAGTGCGCATGTCAGCATGATTTCAGCTGGCTCTCTTCTTCATCTTTGTCTCAAAAGACGCCTGAAACTCTACTGTAACCACTGCAACAGGCATTTAACCTGTTGGTAAGATTGACAGCCATCATTAAAAAAATCTCATGCTGTTAGGTTATTATTTAATATGATTCTTACAAGGCTACTTATATCTCCAGCTAGACCTGGTGATGCCATCTGAACTCATCAACAAAGTGAAGGGCTCTTCCCGCTCATATTTCCCCAGGCAGCATTGCTAAAAAACAAAATTGTTTATTTTTCTCTCAAGTATCACCAGTGTAAAAGAACCTAAAACCCTAAACCCCCTTTAAAGCCTGAAACCCTCCTACCATTTTTTATGTCTCTCCCTTTCTGCCACAAAAATCTTAGGCTGTTCAATCACAGTCTTGTACTTGCACAGTGTTATGTGCCAAATCACACAGCGCAGTCACAGAATTAGCTTTCTTCATGAGTCCCATTAAACAGATGGCTATTCTTCTATTTTGTTTTGGCTTTTTTTTTTTCCTAACCACTTCTGTGATTTAAACTAGTAGATCTTCTGACAGACTGTGAAAACTGTTTCCTCATCTAAAATAGTTTTTGTCACCTAAAAAAGAGTACTTAATCTAAAGTGCTCCCTTATTCTTTAACTTTATACAATATCAGTTAATGAAGTACTGCATTCCTAATGTCCTAAAGATATTTTAAGGTACTGAATTTCTATGTAACATTCGACCCTGAGGCAGAATGTCAATAAACTACACAAAGTCCTACACTGCAATTCTGTTTCAAAATATTTAGCCTTTCTACAGAGGGCAGTGAATCTCCTAAACAACCAAATCAAGCCAAGAATAATCTTGACACAATAATAATCGAATTAGAAGTGTCTAGTGAGGTAAGTGAAAATTCTCATTCATGACTAAAAATCACGCTTCCTTCTCAACACACTCCTGCTTTTACAATTTAAGAATGGTTACTCTCTGAAGGAGGAAAAGAGTAGGACTCTTGAGGTCTGTGGTTAATCTCTAATGGCATGAACAGCATACAGCAGTCGACTTGATTGATGAGTCCAAAGAAGCAAAAAATGCCTCCCCAAATCACTGGTTGCCTGCAAGAGCTCTGCAGCATGGTGACAACCAGGGCTCCAAAATGATGGATTTACCTTTTAGTAAAACAAAATTCCAGATAAAAATGTATTTCTCTTAGTCTCCCACAAGAAATGGCTATGGTTAGCTCAGCATGTAAAGTTTCTTCCAATCTTTACATGATTTTATCAGCAACTTTGAGCTGATCCATAAAAATGCATCTCCATTTAAATAAAATAATCACAGAAGATTTCTAGCTTTCCCCTTACAATAATAAATACATATAAGCTGAACTGAACTTCCTCCCTCCTAATACATTATAGAAAAAAGCCATATGTGGATCTGCTTTGAAAAGCAAAACATGAGGAAAAGAAAAAAAGAAATAATAAAAAAATCAGCTTGATACAAATGACTATTTCTCATGAAGAGGGAAGAAGCTTGGGTCCTTCAGAAGAGAAATATGTCAATACTGGTTAATAGCTTCCTTGGAAATTACAGTTACAGTAAGCATTAGTATTTGGACTTTTAACCCCTCAAATCACACAGAAGCCGAGCATGGGGAGAAGATATTCCAGCTACTACTGAATCTCCTCCAGCCTCACAGGAGTATTTCAGAGAGGGTTCACAGAGACAATGAAGCTATTTAGGCCAAGAAGGAAAACCACTTCACCCTGCTGAAACTACGCGTGGACTTTATTTTGGAAGCCAAATTTAGTTTCATGGACTGAAAGTACTGCCAGGATATTGGAACAGCACTAATTGGCAACAAAGTGGGGCTCATTTCAGGGTGACCCATCAGGACGTCTAAAGGAAATCTGTGACTGTTTGGAGGACCAGAGCAGAGGGGAAATGACCAGATAGCTTGAGCCTGGAGAACTGTGCATGGCCTGAATTTGAACAGGAGCAACTCCTTCTGTGTGAGTGAAAGTCAAATAAAAGACCCGGCAGAAAGAGCCTTTCTTGCCAGGGGCTTATTTCAAAGGCAACAGATAACGCAGGCACTGGCTCCAATTATGGCTACCAGTCCTATCTTAGCCTAGTTTACTTTGGGAATTTCACAGCTGGCATCCTTTCATCTAGAAGTAGCCTGGTTTGAATAAGCAAAGAAACTTGAATGAGTACTTAACCTTCCTGCACTCCACTGAACTTCCCAGCAGAGAAGAACAGCACCTCCAAGCTTAAGGGGAAAAGGGAAAACAATGGAAAATACATACTCTCTCCAGGGATTAAAGACAGTAAATTCTACTGGAGCGCTTCAAGACTTCCTGCTACAAAACTGCAGCTTTCAAAATCACAATTAGAGTTTTAAACCCAAGTTTGAAGATCAAAAGGGCCAGACTGGAAAATACTGCTCAAAATTGACAGGCACTAGGATATAAAACAACTAAAACAGTTCTGGGTTTTATTTATATTATTATTCTTTTTAAAAAATTTATTCCCCATTTCCGCCTCCTTTTTCCTTTTGACATTTTAATGCACCATGTCCATTACTATATTTCCTCACCGGTACCTTCTAGTCCATCAGCAGTGCTGCATTACCCTGCTCTTGGAGAAAATAATACAGAAAAAGTGCTTTGCTGGCACCAGCAACACAGATTATGAATTATACATACATAGCAGGAGAGAAATGCTGATGGAAGGTTAGTGTGACTGTACGTGTGCAAGCGTGGATGTGCATGTATACACATGCACAGACTAAGAAGAAGACATCTAGCATGCACTTTCTAAACTAATTTACCCTAACTGTGTTTCTCTGTACAACAGAAATTCTCTAACATCAGTGCAGCTTTTCTAGATCAGTAGTATGACTGATTAAAAACTTAACTACATTCTTCTCACCACACTACAATGAGGCTGTGGTATCTAACCAGTTGCTAAGCAATTTAGAACCAGAACCACATTCTAGAATGCCTAAAAGTATGTCAAAGCAATGCCACATCACACGTTATTTTAGAGACTGAACACCACTTCTCAGGTGGCATGGGGATTAGCAGAAGATAATGTAAATATCTACTTCAATTTAGCAACCCAATGGCCAGGATTTAAAATGACCAGAGGTTGCAAATAGCAAAGTTGGTTCCCAATTCCTCAATTTAATAAACTACTATGTCTGAATGGTCTCCTCTAAAATCAATGGCACTGAATTCTAAATTCACTCAATCTATAAAAAAAAATTGCTTTAATTTACAAAATTGCAACATGCAATCCTGAGAATCATATTAAAGTACATTGAGGTCAAAGGGCCTGCCTTCGAAGATAGGACTGCTCCTCATGTAGGCACATCAAAACTCATTTTGTTGTAATTAGTTCAGGTATTGGTAACTGTAGATGCACCAGCAAAAGGCTCATTTTAGCATCCAGGTGGATGCACATTTTATAGCCAGCTAGCACTGAATTACATCTTCTAAGGCCACACTTCTAACAGCATGCAAGCCAGCTGTTTTACAACTATGTTTTTACCTTTCCAAATATGATATGCTCAGAATGACACTCACTGCTAGCACGAGAGATGCTGAAAGTGATGGTGAAAAGCATCCAGCTCTAAAAATGTCTTTTGACTTCAGTTGCCAACCTGATAACCAATTTTAAACTGGGAGCTTGCTGTAGGAAGCAAAAGCTCACAGACAGTGCACACACAGTCCTGCAAAGGTTCAAGCTGGGCATCTACAAACTGAGGAGCTCAAAATTGGCTGGTACTAGAAGATATTGGCTAAATTTGCTGCCTTTCACATCAACAGGGAAAACACTATCTCATTTGCTTAAAACTGTTTGTTTTTACTGAAGGGTTACTATGTTGCAGTTTTGTACACACAGGAATATTTCTCTATCACTATAACAGATACATGTACTGTTCTAAGAACCACAGTGTGATAAAAGACTTGATCTTTTGGAGCCACCTGGTCCTTGAAGGTCTCCTCTGGGTTCTAGTCTCCAGCAGCAGAACCAGCCCTTGGGGTTTCAG
>VYZQ01020643.1:47179-69294 GCA_013400655.1 Mystacornis crossleyi
CAGTCAATGTTAACCTAAGTAATGAAGAGTCTTTTCTTCCATGGATATATTAGGGCTTCAACATACAGTCCTCACCAGTCGCTGGTTATGCTGAGACCAGGACAAGACAAATATAAAAAGAAAAACACTGTTTTGTAGTTCCTTCACATTCTCCTCCCGAAAATAAAGGGAATTACTACACAGGGTACTAGAGAGTTATTTAACATTGCCTGCTGTGAACTTTTACTCAGAGCATGCCTGAACACCCTGGGTAGCGTGAAACAATGAAGAGGTTCAATGAAGAGGTCTTAAAAACACCTTTCTTTTCTTTAGCCTGACATGCTAGTTGTCATTTGGGAAACACTTGCCTGCATGCACAGGACAGACTAGCACCTCGTGAGATTTTAGGTTACAGGGAAGGTATTATGTAGCTGTAGAAATTAATCTAAGCTTAACATAAAGCAGACGTCAAGATGAGGTCAAAGGCTAATTCAAATGGTGTAAACCTAGTATCTTCCAGAGCCACCACTTTCATTTATACGATTTTTATCTTTTCTAATGAAAAGGGTGGTGGTCTGCTCTGAGGATGATACCTAGGTATAACTGGCTGACACTCAGATCTTGATCATCCTGCCCTGGTTAATGAACATTTATTTTGGGCCCCAGGGGAAGAGATTTTTTTCTGATGCGTGCCATTTAAATTCATTTTACACTGCTGCTTAGTGTGGCTTGGCAAGGCAGAGGCAAACCAGTGTTCTACGTCTAAATGAGACTCCTGAGTTGGTAAAGGACAGATCCTGTGGTTTAATAGCTGAAGATAAATTTCTCTCCCCGATTGATACTTGGCTACCGAGTCAACAAGTTGACCTTGAAGTGGACCACAACCAACTTGTACAGAAATACTGCTGTGTAACCATGACTATGACACAACCTTTTAATTTTATTCTTAATTCTACACAGAGGAGGGTGCTTTATAGTAATAAAAATCCAACAGTTTTTGAGCTCCACAGCCGAATTTTATAAACTCAACGCATTCAAAAAAATGCTGGGCACTGTTCATGCTTGTTGGCACATAGGCGTGGATGTCTTTCCACTTAGGCAAAGTAGTATGGTGGGAGTGCTCTCCCACTTCACCAAGTTTTGTTTTCTGAACAGGGTAACGCGTAGACCTGTGCTGTTTTTTTGGTTTTCTTTCTGCTTTTTCTGTGCACATATATGAATAATGTTATTAAGGAAAAAACCAAACTAGCAGCTACAGAAAACTGGTCATTAAAACTTGTTAATTGCTGTGACAGCAGCAACAATATGGGTACTATAGATTTCCTACAGAGGCAACAACTGAAATAACATGACGGCAGGGAAGTCCACAAAGGTTGACTCTCAGATGAAGATGAGGGATGTGAGGGAGCAACAGGCTGGGAGCCAATACAGGTACTTCCTCCCAGTTCTGTAATTTACGATATGGTTACAGAAATCAGTGTGAAGGACTCTAGTGAGAAAACAGTACCTGCGCTTCAGGCAAATGTTTTGCAAAGGATACTTAGTGCTCCTAAAAATCTTCTAGAGACTAGTTTTTCAAATACATGCATACTCAACTACAGTGTACTACAACCTCCTTGAAAATCCCATTAGGAAACGCTGTAATCGCTCCTGCAGTTTATCATCTCTCAGAAAGAGATTGTACTTTGGGGGTTGCAGTTCTCTGCCTAGGCAGCAATGACAGTACCACCAAGTCCAGAAAATGTGGCAGCACTGCTGCAGACAAGAACACCAACAACGAAGAGAGAAAGATGATGCCTGGGTCAGGGGAAGGAGACATCAGCCGTGATTAGGTTCTTCATTTCCCTTTTAGGCACAAGGAAATGGAGCTGTGTCAAAAGCCATGCAGGTGTGTGAGTGAGTGACATGAAGATTTTCACTGTATTGTCACAGCGGTGTTAGTAAAAAGAAAACAAAAAACTAAAATCCCCTCTACAATGCAAGCGTTTCTGTATCTTTCATGTGATTTTTGTACTCCTTCAGCAGCCAGATGGCATGTTCATAAACATTTTTGAAAAATGCCAAGGTCCCACAGCAAGTCCAATTTACACTGCTGCCTACCCGTACCAGTCAGGCTGGTGCACCGAGGAGCCTGAGTGTTGCCATAGTTCGGGTGCTGTGAAGAAAACATGGGGTGTCTGCCAGCCCCAGAGTGGCTGGGATAAGTGGGTGACCTCATGTGTGGTGGCCTAAAGCAGAATGAAAGAACAGTCTCTCTGGATTTGATCTGTATCAAAAATCTGAGTCATTGTCAAGTACATTCCTTCCGTATGTGAGTCTGGAGGACTTGCAGGAATAGCCAAAAGCCATTATGCTTTCTCTCCTACAAATGACTTGAGATCAAAGAGGAAAACAGTGTGCTTGCAACCCCCTGGCATGAGAGCAGTGTGACAAGTTCCTCCCAATTTGCAGTTTATAAATAACTCTTTTGCCAGTATTTGTGATAGAGCTTCAGTGACTGCTTTTCCACAGGTGCTGGATCACTGGAACAGGCAGTATGTGAATGAGAAGGCCCTGAAATGGTGCAGTTTTGTCCAGTCAAAGCCAGAATGAAAAAGCAGTTCTACAAAACTGACTTAGGAGGAAAGTGTGAGATAGAAGTGGTAATCATTTAAAACAGTTTTTGATCAAACACCATACACTACGCCCAACATTTAAGTTGAATCACAACCAAATGTTTTCCACTTAACACGAAGTCTTTTCTTGCTGTCAAGACCAACAAACGTGAGCTTTTCCTTTCATTCTATGATAATAAAGAAATCCTGTTCCTGCAGCTGCAGTGATGGCCTATTTATTCCTTCGTGCCTGACCTAACAGCTTATAGCCTAAACCAGACAGACAGAAGCAGACTTCCATAAATCCTACTAGACAGGTCTGTTAAAACAACCAACAGAAGAAAGGGACTGCTGGTTCACAGATATCTGCTGGAGTGTGGTCTAGTTTAAGGGAGCCTGTTTCTATTTTACTGAGCAAGAACATGAAGTACACTAAATTTACTGTTATTGTTTTAAAAGTTTGCTGCTGCTTATCATTAGTAGCTACCTGCCTTTCAAGCTTTCAAAACAAGAAAGCAACAAATACAGGGACACACTAGCTTCCTATTTCTTGTTTAACATTGCATCTTGGAATAAGGGCAGCTCTAGTGTCCACAAACACTGGTCTTGAATGATAAATACCTGGATGAATGTATGTGCATCTGTGTATACATATGCATATGTGCAGTGAGCAACACACACGCATACAAACACGTTCACCAGAAGGATGCAACTAGCTCTGTGTAATTGTCAAACATTATGGACTTTCTTGCAACAGAAAAGGTAATAAATATGCCAGGAGTTATTCAAGTCCAGGGAAATGTGGATGTTACTTAATCTGAAAAATTTCACAAAATAAAAGAAAGATTAAATTGCAAATATTCAGGCACCTTGAGAATGACACGGACAGAAAAATGCCTTTTACCAAAACCCACATAAAAATGGCAACATGTAGCTATGCTGGCCAAAGGGGAGACAAGAAGACAGACGATGGCTCCGACTTCTGCAGTTCTGTTTGCAGGTTCTCTGTTATGGATGCACAAGGGGCAGGTATCAACTCCAGATAACTTCAGATTATTTTCATGTCACCTTCTGCCTCTCCCCTCCAGCTGCTCCCCTTAGCCTGCCCTCCTTTCCCCCTCTGCAGGCCTGCTTACAAGCGAGAACATCCCGCAGAAGAGAACCGCCATCAGCACTGCTGCTCAAAATGTGGGCAGTAGATGCAAGAGTTGATGGGCAGCTTCACAGGCTTCCTTATTCTCAGGAAGGGGCAAGCTGCTGACGACATGTTGGCTCTCTCTTCACCAGAGATAAAGAAAGTATAATCAGCTGATCAGTTTAAAGTAGCAGAGGGCTTGTCGAATGTCACTGCAATCCTGTGGGTTTTCCTAAAGCCTATAGTGCCAAGAAGTGAACTGGAAGTGGCCATCATCTCCACTGTCACAATTGCTTTTTGAGAGGATAATTCAAACAGGCAACAGCATGCTTTCTCCTTGAGAAAAGGAGATGATTAAGAAAAAGTATTCTTCGGACACACCATCTCCTCCCAGAGATAAGGGCACAGCTACAACATGTTTAAATGCACATTCACACACCTATGCAGTGCTGTTACTTCAGAAATGACAAGGAAAACATTCCTGCTTATTTAAACTCCCTTCACCTGAATGCATACCTGCTCTGAGCGGAGTTTGCAGCAGCCTGCATCACTGCAGCAGCCGCCTCCTGTGCCTTACGGTTCACAGTTGGCATGGGTGGGCCCATCCCAGGGCCTCCCTGCTGAGACATGCCAGGAGAATTGGGGGTCATACTGCTCATGTTTCCAGGAAATGGTCTGCTCTGCATCCCAGCTGATGGCATCCGTCCCAGGGGCATGGTACCACAAGACTGGCTTGGCCCCTGTCCATGCATCTGACTGTTGGCATTTATACCCATGCCGGGTCCTGGGCCACTGTAACTTGTGTTGGGCACACCGCTGTACGTCGGCGGTCTGGAGTAGTTTCCTGAAAAAAATGATAAAAAGCACAGAGAAAAACATTAAAACTTTTGAGCACATATTTCTGTTTAGGAAGTTAGCAGCTGCAGAACTTACACATGTGAACCAAAGAGACCCACGCTGGCCTCAAAATCAGGACAACGTTTTTACAGGAGGACAGAAAAGCAGTGGAACAAACTGCCCAAGGAGGTTATACAGACTCCTTGCATGGAGGTTTTCAAAATTCAGCTGGATAAAGCCCAGAGTAACCTGGTATGATCCTTTATCCGACCCTGATTTGAATACAAGGTCAGCTAAGAACAGCACTTGAGCACTCTTCCAACCTGAATGATCCTATGAACCCGATTTTCATGTATCCTCACACATTTTCTGTCTAATGTACGTTATAAGGCAACATGAAATAAAGAAAAGCACGGCCTCCAGAGGGTTAACAGCACAGCACACAGTACAAAACTGTCTTATGCAGTAAAGAGAGATGTGGCATGTAAGAAGCCCATTACATAAGTTCAAGGGAGAATCCTGTTTTTGTAATTTCAGGTTCTCATTCCTTTGTCTTTCTGCAGTTTCAGCAACAGGCTTCTTGCTCCTAACTGTTCTGCCCATTTGAGTCAGAGATGGTTTGGAGTAGTCTGGTGAGGATAACTGCTGGGGTCTGAGAAAGATTCCTGCTCCCTCCTGCCCCACCCTGCTTTCCCAGTAACTTCAGTTCAGCTATGCCAGCAGAAGGGGTGGTAGCAGAGGAGTGCACCTCCTCTGAGAAAACTAGTCTTACACAAGTAAGCAGCAATAGCACAGAGATGATAATGTAAGCAGGTGCCTTATGAAGGATGGCATGAAAACCTGGCTGAACCCAATCTATGTTGTCACTGGAGTAAAGTGCTCTACTTGCAGCAGCTTAACTCATTTGAGTGCTGATTTTCCTGTCATGTTGAAATCTCAAGAAAAAGCGAGTATACAGCATGCAGCGTTACAGAAACAAACCCAAACAGCATGAGAAAGAGGGGAAAAAAAAAAAGAATGCTAAAGATATGATAGAATACTATTTTAGGAAACATATCACATTGCACTACTTCAGTCATCAGTTTTGACTTGTCTTCATTTCCATCTCATCCAGATTAGTGGAAACATGACCCACTCCCTCCCTGTGGGATGCCACAGAGCAGAGTTTCCTGACTGCTCTCAGATATTCCCACGCTTATTCGAAGGCAGAAGCCCTTGGACTCTTCCTCTGAATGTGGAGATCAGCCATGCCTCTCCTTAAACATATTCGTCTATCATTTGAATGCACACATAATTAATTCACATGCTTCTGCTGCTGTGCTTTCGCTAATCTTCTCCTCTCCATCCTGTAACTGACTCACTACTACAAGGTCTCCTCGGCGAGAATGTGTGAGACTTACGCTTCCTAAGGAAACAAAGCAACCATTCTCTTCTGTTTTAAAATCCAAGTTTCTGCCTGGGGGTCCTCACGGAAGGATCCCCAATATGCGGTTCAGCAGAGATGAAAGGCTTCAGATTCGGCTTTATGCTGGCTTAAGAGTGCCCTGTCACTTCTCCTCCTCTAGGCTTGGCTGCTGGCAGCTGACTGTTCTCTGTTCAGTGAGCCATCGCCCCCAGCCGGAGTTTTGGTTGCTGAGACCTGCTCAAGCCATGCGTCTGATCCAGCATATGTGACTACAAGCTGAAGGGCTGACAAGTTTCACACTGCTCTGCTGTGTGTCACAGGCAGCAGCACACAACCTGGATGTTGCTCTGGGTTTCCAGTTGCTTTGTGCAAGAAAAATGTAATACAGCAAGATGGTGTATGTGTGCACTCAAAGATTATGCACAGCAGTTAGCACATCTTATGTACATGGTATTAGTAACACTACATCCCAAAGTGAAGCCAATTCCCTCCCTAGACTAGCAGACCTGATATCCATGATAACTGGGAGCTACTGTCAGTCCAATTTACATAAAGCCAATTTGTTTTGTCATTTAGGGTCTATGAAGTACATTCAGCAGCATGCGTGGAGGAGCAAACACCAATGCTAAAACACTACTGCTGTTTTGATGCTATTTTGAATCGGGACAAAAAATGCAATCTTTTGTGCTTTGGCTTTTCCAGCATACGCACAACACAGAAAAAAAATGTGGAATCTTCTCCATAAAAATATGTGGCTCAGTTAAAATAGCTCCTAATCATTCATCTCCAGGGATACGCATCCAAAAGCACAGGGAAGTCGTATCTTTTCGGTAAGGAAAACAAGTTGCAATGCTTTTTTCCATGTTTTTTTTTCCCTAAGCATTTCCTCAATACCTCAAGTACTAGCTATTCTTATACCTTTCCCAGACCATAAAAAAAAAAAAAAGGCAAAATAAAAGCCAAACAAAATACAAGAGGAATTGCCAGGAATGAGGAGTGCAATCTTATTTCCATGTTTCTCTAATAGATTAGTAATTTGTTGGCAGTGGCTTTGACAGAAAACAGATGGATGCAGCATTAAACACAATGAATGCAGCAGATGCTAGGCCAGCCCACATCAGCTGGACGTGTCAGGCAGCCAAGTTCAAGAGCCCACACTTTTCAAGTGGGTACAAGCCTGGCAACAGTGGCTGCACAATACTACTGAACAACTCCTCCCCTCCGTAGCTGAGGGGTTTTTGATTCCAAGTCCCCCTTGGCAGACTAGAATTGTACCCAGAGAGACGACATCTCTAATGCATGAGGAAAAACAATGCTGTAACAAGAATCAGGAGGAAAAAAAAGAAAGTGTAATGTAGATAAAGTATAAAAAAGCTGACTAACAACCTGCCAAAGACAGATGTTCATACTGACTGCTGAAACTCTGGTCCACTTTGTTCAGATTTGCTGAACAAAGTGCTCTGAGATCTTGCCATTTCTAGGCAAACGGAAAAGAGGGAAATCTGAGAACTACCTGTTAACTTTGCTCTCTGCTTTAGGGACATAGATCAGATTCACTGTACTAAAAATAGCATCTTAGAATAGTTCTAGAATTTTTTACATGTGCACTTAACCATCAAGTTTTTCTTTTACAGACAATTTAAATATGTTGTTCTGAATTCCTCTGAACTATTCTACCCAGGGGACTTCAGTAAGACACAGCTGATATTTAAGTCTTAGCTCCACAGGCACTTGCATACGTGGGTCTGGATTCAGAGGTCCAGACTCCCAAGATACTCAGGGCATCTCATCCTTAAGATGCTACCATTTTAATTAAAATCAAGGATTAAAATCAGTGGGAGCTGGACAGCAAAGTGCTTTTGTGAAATGAGTCCAACATTAAAGGTTAAAAAGCACAAATACTCAATTGGTATTACTTTATCACAAGCAAAAGGGGGTTTAACTTACAGTGAAGCTCTGGGGTTGTGATTCAAACATATTCAGTAGTGACTTCCCTCTTTGTTATACCCCAACAGAACAGCTTTACTGCTGAATTGAGTAGGAAAAGTTAGGAAGACAGGATGCATTTCTGAGACATTTTACTGATCTACAGGAAGGTTTTCTCTGCCCCAGTCTTAAAAGATCCAACTGACTACGGCATCCGACTGCTCTCCAGAGTGCATTTAAGAGACATTTTGCTGTGACAGCAGTCTGATGCTCGGGTCATAGACCAGAGCTTCATTAGCCCCCAAGCTAGATGTTGTCCAAATACAAAGCAAAGAGATTTTTTTCAGTAAAAACTTCCATCCTCGCGCTGCCTTCTTTTTTTTTTTTTTTAATTTATTCTTGGGGACAGGAAAATGCTGGGATTTAATAAAAAATTAAAATTAATGTTCTGTACTGCATGCTCCTGTGTTGTATCCCAGACACACACAGAAGTGTGGAGCCAAAGCCATTTATTATTTTTGTAGGAAATGGTTTCACAGAATTGGACTAGGACCCAGTACAGAATTGCTTCCTGGGAAAATATATTCTGCTCTTATTATAGATCTAAGTGTCATGTAAACACATGAAAATCAAATAAATCAACCATAGGCATGAAATGGATCATTCTGCTCTCATGAACTGGGGGCTAATACTTCCAATCCAAACTTAATGGTGTAGTCTTTACAACAGTGAGCAATTCCACTGCACAGAGAACACTAGCCTTGAGCAATGGTTTTCAGGACAGCACATAGTGAAATCCAGTATTCAAAGCTGGATCAAAAGCTTAGTGTCCAGAATGCTTTGATGCATATATGAAAACACAAGTAGTCCTGTCAAACCCAGCCTAAGCTTAACAATATTCTGGAAGAAGGCCTATGTGAACAAAATATGGAAAACAAATCATATCTGTGAGAATTACTTTAGTTTAATAATTTAAGAACTTGGTTTCAACCCAGATAATTTTTAATATATTTCCTATTTTGGCAGTAAAAGGCAAATGGGATAACATTATTATATATTCATCATTGCTGGCATATGATTTGCAATAGGGTATGTTAAGAGTTGCAATTACAGATTACTTTTATTTAAAATGAAAAAATGCTATTAAAACCTTAAATCCAGGTAAACACATAACTTGGAAGTATCACTATCTTCATCCCTGAATTTTATTAATGGTTAGATTAGCCTGGTGAAAATGTAGTATTCTTCTGGTCTAATTGTTACCTATAGAGCTGACAGTCTGCAAGGCCCTAATTTTATGATGACCAGTGCACAGAATCATTGGTACTTTCCAAGCACTGGTAGAAGAACATGGTTTTCATCCATCACACTATTCACCAAACCCTTCTGAAACGGCCCGTTAATGACAATGATGCTCATTTTCTTCCTGTCCCTCAAGTTCACTTTTTAATAGCAGTTTCTTCCTGACCATGACCCATAAAATCATTACATAGGCACTTTCATCTACAGAGGGAGGAAAAGAACTGCTGAACTCAAGCAAAAAAAGAAAGTAGTATTTGGCGTGTTACTTAAATGCATTGATTTACTACAAAAACCTTTCCATTCAATCAGTGTGGATGGCTAATGTTTTACTGCACTTGACACCCACTATTCCCATGGTTCGGAATCTCGGCAGCAGCACTACAGCTGGAAGTCAGGATAGCACATCATAAATCCACTGGATTTTTTACCAGTTAAGCTAGTTGCTCACTGTGCAGATAAAAATAAGCACTTGGACAGCATTTTATGGCCACAAAATGCTTTCCAAATAAAAGGAAAGCACGAGTCAACTGGAGTTTGGTAATTAATCTTCACACATGGCTATAAGGCATTACTAGCCCCATTTTATAGTTAAGGAAAGCAAAGCAGAGAAATGAATCTACTCGCCTAAGCTGAAAGATGATGTAAAAGGCAGAGCCAGAATTAGAAACTGGGAAATCTTGGCTTGTAGCCCTGTACTCAGAAACCAAACGCTACCCAGAGATGAAACAGAAAGGAACACTGCATAGGGCAGCAAGGCTCCTTGCAAACAAACATCAGAACTAGTTCTCAGAAACTGTGGAGACTAAAATAACCATCCTTGCTAGCACGGGCCAGTCACTGAACCCTCCAGAAATTCCCATTGCTGGCTCAAGTCCTTTTTGAGGCTTTTAAGTAAGAAAGCAATAGTAGGAAGTACTGAAATAGAAAAGCTTCTTTATGTACCTCTAAAGAAAATACTGACCCTTATATATTCTGTGGCTTGACTTCAACTTCATTAAATCCCTAAACAGATGCATACTTTATAAAGGTTATCCATTAAAGGCAAAACAATAGACAAGTTCAAGGTTGTCCAGGGGCAGAAATTGTGTATTCTATTTTTGTTTTACTCCCCCACCAATTCTGTCAAACAAGCAAAATAAAAGGAACTGTCTCTCCCACTCTAAAGGGTTAGTTAAGATTCACAAACCATATGCATTAGAGCTCAATATTCTATTTCCACAGTAGCCACTGTATTATTATGCTTGTTAGAAGACTTTACCCTCAAAGTCACCACGCAATTTCAGGTTGGCCTTGGGATTTCATCCAAGAAAAGAAGTCCTATTTTGGGATTGGTGTTGTGACCCTTATTCCACGCTTGCTCAAATGCAGCCTCATCACAGAGATGACATGCTTGGGCTGCTAAACAATAGACCTGGCAATGCCACAGATTCATCATTTCCTTGCCTAATTTAAGGTCACTATTTTTACACAGAGAAAGCTGCTAATAGCAGAAACAGCTTCTTCCACAAGGTGCAGCTCCACCTTTGGATAACAGCTTTATTTGTTTAGGATTTTTTTTTTTTTTTTAGGGAGAGTGTTGTGTGTGTGTGTTTCTGTTGTTTTTAACACACCTTACCACACACACGATACATACATATATATATAAAAAAATAAAAAATTACTGTATCTATTACCAGCAAGCATTTTACCTTGTGGTCCATACTGGCTCATCTGAGGGCCATAAGTACCACTTGAATTACTCTGCTGAAAGCTACCAATTCCAGGATGCACTTGACCTCCAGGTGAGGGGTGTGGTGACATGGAAGGTCCAGTTTGTTGAGGTCCATACTGTGACATTTGGGGGTTCCTCTGTATGCCTGCCATAAAACCTAAAGGGAGAAAAGTGCCAAAGAAAAAATTAATATTCAGGTAACTGTTCTTTATTTTTTAAAAATCTTTGGCATTAAAATAAACCAACCCTCTTTAGTTATCTCAGACTAAAAATACTCAGAAAACTGCTGTTGTTCATACAAACAAAACCAAACACATCTCCAAGTCACCAAAGATGTCTCAACCACCAAAACCTATACATAAGGTTTGAAATCCTTTACTTGTAAAATAAAGACAGGGCAGTCCTGCTTAGTTACAAATGGGTGTTAATTTTAAAATTAGAACAACTTTTAGGAAAAAGAATTAAAGGCAATTATATGCATTACCTAATTAGTAGTACTAGGGAATTTGCCTGATGACTTACGGTAGGGTTATCACGTCTTCCAAAATTATATGTTGCTACCAAAATGCTTTGCTTCAGCATATAGAAACCCACTGTAAATACTCCTCTATTGCCAACAAACTCACCAGAGCTAAAATTTACCACAACGTGAGGACTAGTCATACCAGTCAGAAATAACAGTTGTTTTGTTATGTATTTGTGCTCTAGGTCCTTCTTCTACTGTTTCCCCAGCACATTCTATCGCATTCTCTCCTTTTTCCCTTTCGTAAATGTGTTAATGAATCCAAATCTAATGTAAGGTTCAAAAGCTACAGCAAGAGGCCTAGTGAAACGATATAAAATTTAGAAGCCTCACATAAAGGAACAGAACTCAGCCTATTAAATGAAGGAAGAAGAGGGGTTTGTGGTTGGGTTTTTGAAGTTTTCAGGAACTGGGAAAAATCCTGCAATCCTGCCTGTGAAATGTCTCTGTAGGGATGCTGGTTTTCTAATGTTTTATACCCTGAACGGTTTTAGTGCTGCTTTCAGCGCTGAAGAGGATGTGCTAGCAAAGTTTAGGGATTTTTTTTTTTTTTTTAATTTCTGGAGGAAATCCGCTTTCTTTCCTGTTCTGCTTGCATATTAAATTTCATCTCCCCATTTCCCGGCGAGGCAAAACCCGCGCGTACCGCAGGCCAGCGCTGGCTGCGCTGCCACCGTGCCGGGTGAGGAGGGACCCCGGTGGGCGGCTGCCCAGTGGGATCAGGGCGCGGGCCCGGCTGCATTCCGGCCCATCCGGCTGCCAGGCCAGGCAGCCGCGCTCTGGGGCCGCAGGGAGCTGAAGCCTTGCGTATCAAAGCTGCCCCTCTCCAATCCACCCCGTTCCTTTTAGTGGCATGGGTGTGGGGAGGTGTGAAGTTGAAAGCCGAGAGACACCCCCCTGCCTGGCAGCGTTAGTTACACCTTTCCCTCCATGAGGGAGGGACTAACAGAAAGGTAGCACAACCGGAAGCTGCTGATGGGAAGATCAGAAAAAGAGGGGAAAAGGGGACAGAGAGGCAAAGGTAAGTTGTGAAGACAGACAGACATGGGTGACCAAGAGGAGGGACAGGAGACAAAAGGATGACTCTCCCGCAGGGCCGGGGCGTCCTCCCACTGGTTAACACCAAACATCACCACCCCTCCCCTTCCCTCCCCAAACACTCAATGCCATATTAATGAAAAGAGGTAATTTTTTTCTGAGCCATATCCAGACACGTGATCAAACTCATAACTGAAAACACTGAGGTGCAGGTTGTAAGGAGAAAAACCAGGAGATGAGAGGACTTTGCACCTCTTACGCCCAGTTCTTTTGTGCTACGAACAGCTCGACCCATATTGTGCTAAAACTCCAACTGCAAGATTTGGCAGAATGTGCATCAAGTTTTCTTGATCTTTGTGCAACCCCCAAGACAAGGAACCTGATCACACCGGAACTGCAAAGTTAGAGCCTGGCACTTGCCCTGGAGGTAGAGCAGACATTGACACATGACACAGCAAAAAACTGAGTGTGAAATGGCAGCTCGGAAATTGGTCTGCACTGATTGGAAAACTCCACACTTCTGCAAAGGAAGACTTGCATGACCTTCTCCATTTAGCTGTATTTTGAAACAGATCCCTTGATTTTTAAAATAGTTCTACTCTGGGTACAAGTCACTACAAATCTGTCTCCTGCTGACAGTGCTGTAAGTAATTTAGAAACTTAATACAATCATCTATCTGTAGGAAATAAATGCCCATGTTCCTGAAACACATACACCATATATATCATGCTTTCGGGATCCATTTGAATGAAAAGATTTGTACTGGCCACACTAAGATTTTTATTATGAAGATAGTAAAGTTACTCCTGTGTCTAGTACAGAAGTGAGGGGCGTTTTTCTGTTCACCTTTAAACGTTTATGAGGAAACTTTCCAAACACTGTCCTAGCAATTAGGTTTTTCAGCCCCATTATTATTGCCAGCAGTTTTTCTTAACACCACAAGGAAGGGTGATACACTGAAAAGCTACTGGTACAGTAATTTCCAGGAGTGATGCAGAAGGACTGCTGGTTGCTGAAGCTAATGGAGAACATGGACTAATGTCTAATGAAAAACACAGAGATTATCAGTTTTAACCAGATCTGCTGTTGTCAAAAGGGCTTCTCAAGGGACCAGAGTAATAAGTAAAATAGGTGTTTCTACTCAAATGACCTCTTCTTCAGTAAACTCCTCCTCATTCATTTTGGATGCTGTGGAATGGACTGGGCAGCTATGTGTACAGTATAAATAAAATACGACAGGAAGAGAGTGGGGACACTTGTGTCCATCCAGATAAACCTTCCCATGCAATCCTAGTAATCTTATCTGTATGACTTTTGTGCACAGTCCCTTGTCCTGCCTTATCCACGCTCTGGGCTGTGGCTCAGGGAGTGCTCACGGGCATTGGCCAAAACTAAGCTGGGGGCATTCAAGAGCACTAACTCAAGAGCACAGATAACTGTGTAATACTACTCAAACTCATGTGCTAGCCTTAGTTTAATGAAGATGTTGATTAACACAACAAAAAAGGAACACACTCCTACACTGCTTCTGACGTGAGGCATTAGTTTCATCATCTCAGAGGGTGTAAGATTCCTCTCAAATCGAGGTTGGCTTTGCTATCCTTCCCTTGAAAGAAGATGAAGAATTAAGACAGGTAAAGAATTAAGGAAAAGGAATCCTGAAATTCAGGAAGAGTATCTATGCTATACTGTGTTCTGTTACTGTCTGTATGGTACACTGAAGCACGGCATTAAAACAGGACATGCTCTAATTTCCTTCCAGAGAGCAGAGGAGTCCTTTCAGCTATAGATGTGATGTGGAGAAGCTAAGAACAGTTCTTACTGTGATCTGGATTCCGTTACAACACAGAGGAGTCTGTCCTCATCAACCTCCATGAGAGCCCAGTCAACATTCAGAGATCAGTGCATGAGTTTGAAGTGTTTCAAGTATTTGCAAAAAGCTCAGATGTCTTAGAGAGAAAAGGGTTCCTGGTCAATACATTAACATGCACGCATCATAAAGAAAAACCAACATCAATTCTAAAAATCTTATCAGAAATGAAAGGGAGCAGCTGGCATACATTCATTTTTCCTTATTTACACACGTGTTCCCCAGTGTTCAACTTCATTTTATAGCCGATACAAAAAGAAATAAATTTTCTTTCCAGAAAATTAGATCTAAGATAAAGTTTGCTTCTGTAAAGAATGGAAGTAGGATTACATTAGAGGTGCACTGGAGTAATGGCAGTGGAGTGATTCAACAGCCAGACTGCATCTGACATGTCAACCCCTGTGACAACAAGGTGGGTTGTTTTGTGTTTTAAACTGCTAGGAAACAGCTATGAGTTAAGCCTTTAAAAACTGCAGTGACAACATACTCATCAGTGAACAAATTTACTCCCTTCCGTTAATATTAGTGATCAAAAGAGGTAGAGGTGATGCTTTACATGCCATCACAACAAAAGATTACTTATTTTAAAAAACACTTGAGTGGGTTTTGGCAAGCTAAGATATTTCAGAAGTAGCTGAATAAAGTGACCCTGCCAGAAGCATTCTCTTCCTGTTCAGTTGGGTGTTATACTACATTTACATACGCGAAGAATGACCGTATTAAAAACCATTTTAACGATGCAGAGTCATCTTTGCTTTTTTTTTTGTTCTCAGTGGAAGAGTAGCATACTACTAACAATTATCACACCCTAACAGTAATAAAATATGTTTGCATGTTCAAATAGAACATACATACAGCGTTTAAAAACGGCCAGGTAGCATTTTATTTTTCTTCTTTCTTTTTAGCAAAATATAGAGAAAAAATATAAACCGAGCAACGCTTATGATAGAAGTGTTTCTGCTCCTTTGATGAAGGAAAAGACAAAAATGAAGCTTCTGTTGTCCTAAACAGCATTAACACCTGGTAATACACATCATATAGCTAATACCACTTGCGATGCCTTTTGAAAAACATTTAAAAACTTGTCTTTCCCTCAGGCATATGTATACACAAAACAGAAACACAACAGTAAATTACTAAAGCTTCATGAAATTATGCATTAAGATTGTCTTAATTCCGTTTGTACATTGACCAATACAAAATCATCTGTTTCTCGAATACTATCTCCTTAGCGTTACCCATGGAAAACACCCACTGAATGTGCTGGGTGCTGCTGCAAAATCTCAGATGGACTCTTTTGATATTTTAAAATCTTGGCTTGAATATGAAAAATCACTACAGAAAAGTAGAAGCTCAAACAAAAAGGAAGCGACTACAAAGGAACAGGTTATTGCGTATCAGTTGATGGACAGCAACTGTCTACTGGCACACACTTAACCCACGGTCAATGAGAGGTCTTCTGATTTAGCCAGGAGTAGTGCATCGATTTTCATCAATGAATTAAACCTAAAAACATGCGGAACACTTACTCATTTTAAGCTCACAAAAACTCTGGAGTTTACAGCGATAGCAGATCATCATTAACTTACACATCTGATAAATAAAATATGAGGAAAGGTACAATGTGCAACAGTATATTGTAAAAATGAACTTACCTAAGTGAAAAATACACAGGGCTACAGCTCTTTCTAGAGGGGCATGCTTAGTGACAGAACTTGGGACCAAAACGACTAAGGAACCTTCTGAGTAAGGAACACGGAAGTTCACCTTGTTCAAGGGCAGAGGCTGAAGAAAGGGCTAGACAGGCTTATTACTCTGAAAATCATGGAAGAGGGAAAGTAATAACAGATTGGGTGCATACACTGATCATCAACTAATTAGAGAAAAATAACATAACATCTTGTACTTATGAATCAGCTCAAAAAAATTAAGTATGTGAAGAGATATTTTCCACTAGCTCTAAAGGAAAAACTTGTGTGTAGGGTGAATCACAGAAATTTCCAATGCTTGGTATTTTAGCAAGGCACTGGTCACTACCCTTGAGAAAAAAGAGCAAATGTTTGCACACCCATGACACAAGTTTTTGGCAGACCTTCCTTCCTCAGACAGCCGTTTGGGTTGTATCCACTCTCTCAGGATTTTCACCAGGGAATACAACAGAACTGCAACGGATCTAAAGCAGTGACTCCCAAATCTAGCTCATCTGTGGATAAACAACACTGAGACAGACGTGTCAGGGTAAAGCTAAACAAACGAAAAGCATTATTCTGTGATTTGGCACCCTGTTAGCATGGCAGGATGCTGAGGAACATCACAGTCAGACTGAAACTCTGCCTAGCCCACCTGTTTCAGATGGCAAGGACAGCTCAGGAAGGCTTAGGACTGATGAACCACGGCTGGGGTTTTGCCCAGCTAAACAGGTCCACAGTCAGCACCTCAGAGTACTGCAAGGAAACATCCAAAAGAACACAACTCACACATTAATTAAGTGTTTTAGTAATTTAAAGAGTTGCTTATTCTCACATAAGCCTGTGATACCAGAACCGTAAATATGCACCCAGATAGTCTGCAGACTGCTGATGGTCCTTGAACAAACATTTCCAAATGGTGTGGTCAAACCTGGAGATGTGTGGCTTACAGACAGCAGGAGCTAAGAAAATACTGTTGTGCCATTGCTTATGGGGGGCCAGCTCTACCTGGCCATAAACTACTTACTGTCACTGGCAGAGAATGGCGTGGTACCTACCCCTAGGGTGCTACTTAAAATAAACACTGAAAAGGACACAGTGAGAGAGATTTAGGTACTGGAAAAAATCTAAGCAGACAAAAATGTTACACAAGTCTAAACAAATAACAGCAATTAAGAAACTGGTGAAGGTTTGACCCATGTACCAGAATATAAACCAAGTAAATCAAGTGAAATCATGTGGGTGGCATAAAAAAAACCTGGTATCTAGAGCAAGCAGGCACAAGATTTCTTTACATTTGAGATACCTCATCTTATTTTCATTTTCCAGAAAGCAACCTTATTAACAGATGCCCCGCTAGACCTATGTTTGACACACGAAGCATCTGACTTAGCCATATGCACCACAGGGTGATGGGTTGGTGAGCACTGAGTGGCTGAGCCTGCAGTGTCAATCTCATTTAGACACTGCAAATACTAATTCTCAGTATTCCTGTCCAGTTAATAGGCAGGTAAAGGAAATAATAAATCAAATAAATAAAATTCCTGCACTGCACCAATACAATATCTTTGAATATAATATTTTATAAAAGCTAAAAAAAAATATTTAAAATTTCTTCTTTCTTCTCCAATCACATTCTATTTTTAACAAAAAGTCCCAAAATGTTTTTAGGAGAAAGTTCTTTGAGAAAAAAGAGCAAATGTTTGCACACCCATGACACAGTTTTCGGCAGACTTTCTTTCCTCAGACATTCTCTCTCTCAGTTCTTCTGAGAACTGTTCTTCTTCTAATGAACTGCTCTTCTAATTAGAAGTTCTTCTAATGTTTCTCCATTAACAATGAAAAAACATAATCAAGTTTTTACACTGAGCTCTCTTTTTCAGCCCACATAAAACCCCACATAAACGTCATCATCCTCTCCAAGTCCATCAGAGCACCACTAAAACCATCCTGAAGTTCTCTAGGCTAGAGTAACAGTGACATGATTTCCCTTCTGTATCTGGACAATTTATTTGCACAATGGCATCTGCTAATATCTGCAGTACAACCACCACATTTCTTCACATCCATTCAACAAAGAATGTTTCTTTGCTTATGTGAAACAGCAGTAATGGAAAACATCACCACAGCAAAATTAGGACTTCCTGCAAAGATCACTGCAGTATTTCTCGTTTCAACAAAAAGCCCAATGTTCTGTTTAAGAAAAAGCGCAGGACTGGTTTTATTTTTCTTTAAAATTATTTTCTTATTATGCTTTAATATCTATCTTACAGTCTCCTCACTGTTTATTTGTCTGACTGCTTCTCTTCACAATGTGAATAGCTTTGGGGAAGATGGAAACTAATGACCTAGCTGAGGTTTTAACCCAGACCCCCTAGTGTTTTACCAGCTGTGCTATTAGGTTAACTGGCTGAATCTCCTCTGCTTCTCTCTCTGATATTACAAAACCCAGTCTATGTATAGCATGCAATAATGTTTAAATTTTTCCCACCCCTAAACCTCCCTCTGCTACTGCCTAGCCTTGAAATTCATATAATCTATCATTGATAAATTAGAATCTGGGGAAGGATCAGACAGATTACCCAGATGGTAGCCGGGGAAGAAATATCCAACCTTTCCTAATGCAAACCTTGCATAATGCTCTCTGATGCAAATTTTAAGTGCTATACTGAGGACAAAGAAGGAAAGACATTTGTGGAGATGTTCATGCACAGACGAAACAAAAATCACATTGCTCATCCACCATTTTACACATAATTTGTTACTGTAATATACCTTACACAAGATGCTTTTACTATGGTGCTTGAAAAATCAGGGTCACAGTGACTTGCAGTACCAAAGTGCCCACTCTGCCCTCCCAGCTGCCCCCGAAGGGAATCCTGAATTTCAGTAGGTAGCTTGGGCTGCTGGAATTAATCTCAGCAGCAACATGAAAAACCTGAGGAGTCCGTCTGCTTTGCACAATCAACATTTGTCTAAGTTTCGTTAATAACATGCACACTTAGGAAAACCATGGAGGAGAGCAAAGAAGGAATGGCATTTTATAATGTGTAATGTGCAAAGCCTGCAGGCTTAATGGTCTAAATTTCAGGTTTGAAAAATTTACCCTCCCCAGAGACTGCTGTTCAAAGGTTCCTGGGATCAACTCAGATCTTCCTTTTCATGAAGTAAATACATTGAATACCACTATATATATATATTGTGGACAAGACTAAAATACACACGATATGTCTTTTCTGTTGCACACATGTAAAATAAATAATAATTTTTTTTCAAAAACACAAAATCGGTGTGTTGTCCTCAGTCCCAAAATGCCTTTGCCTCAGTCTTATTTTTACCATGATTTATGATTTGCCTGATTTTTCCCTTCCTTAATTTGCAGCTGTTCCCTGATGAGTGTTTATTCTTTTGGGATCCTTTGGGATGGTAGGAATCATCCAGTGTTAGCTATAAATATACACATTATATAGATTTCAACTCACTGTCCTGTATATTAATTTAAAAAGACATAAAAGGGTCTTAGATCAGAGGTTGTTTATCTTTACAGAAGCTTCATAAAAGGTTAACTTAGGTACTGAGGAAGCAGAGTGTCCTGACAACCATGGTGCTGTTGAACAGGCAGACCACAGGCAGCTCCCAGTTTATAGGCCACGATGGGAAGCTCTCCCAGGGACAGGGATCATACCCAGTTACTTTACATCAAGCGTGTGACAGCAACATTGACTGTCACTCTGTCGAGTTCTTCATCAGTAACTGCTGTAGCTTATCTTGCTCTCTGAGCCCAGAAGCAGGGAATTTGATGGCTGCCTAATGAAGTCACTGGAAACTTTTCTACTGAGAAGTCTCTCTGCTGGCAACTATATAAACTCTCTCAGAGTAAGTCAATTCTGCTCCCTAATTTTGAAAAGTGAATCCCCAATTTAGTTTAAAAAAATGAAATAAAGATTCATCTCCAAGTATAACAAGATTTAACATCAGCAAGAAGAGCGCAATGACCAGCTGCTAGTATACAAAATTTATTTGAGACCTCGCTCTGGGTTTTGATTGTACTGATATTATTACCTACTTCACATCGTACTTCTGCAGTCTTGCCGTCTCCCAGCATGGCTTGTCATATGTAAATCATACTCTTTCGTCCTCTGATCCTTCTTACAGGTGGCCTGCTGTATATTTAGTGTAGGCCACAACTAATCAGATCAACCTAAAGCTGAGACTGGCTGGTGTACGTCTGAAATCCAAGTACAGTCTGAAACCGGCACCCTGAAACGGCTCTCGACTTCTGTAAGAATTAACCTGTTTTGGCAGAGTAACATAATTTCTAATGCTTTTGGCCAAGAAAAGCAGGTCTTCCTGAAACACTTGAGAGACAAACAGACACAAAACGATGCACTCCACAGCCCGGGGAGAAAAACAGTAACTTTTCAGCCCAGTGATGTTGATTACTAATCACAGTAGACCTGCTGCAAGCTTTTCTGCTGTGCACTGCTAATCAAAACAGCAAAGAAAAATAGCATGTACACATTTAAAAAACCTACTCTTCACACTGACACTATATTTCAGTGCACTTCCACTTTTACAGTCAAATTAAAGATACAGTCTTTTTTAAAGACTGTCGATAAATTCAGCACTCACTAAGTTGAGAAACTAAGGTAACTTTTTGAGTCACCAAAGAAGCTTAATGCCTGGCTCTACTGCATGGCTCTGCCTTCACATACAGACCCTGCTCCATGTACTCCTATGCACCATGTTTCTCCTTCATCATGTGACTTGAGATAAAAAAAGGATGTTTTACAGAGCTAGCGTGACAGTTTTAACTAAAACCTGCTTTCCCTTCTTACATGATGTACTTTTTCTGCTTACTGAGGGCACAATTCCTCTAACCCCAGTTTTCCAAGCATGAAGATTTTCTCCCAGCCTGGCAGTGTTCCTGCATACCAGACAGAGCTCAGCTCCCCTGCACTGACCCACTTGGAGAACACTGTGTGCAGAAGAGGCACTCAAACATACCTGTGGCTTTGCACTCTATGCATGTCTCAAGCATCTTTCTTTAAGAGCCTGAAACACTTCAGTCTACATCAAGTAAACTTATTACCAAGTCTGATTTAACCTTAAGTGGTGTCATCGTTAACATGGCAAGCAGAAGAATGTTAATGACAAGAATCATTTTATTCTCTAGCTCCTCAGTGCTCTGAATAGATCCCAAATCCCCAAATGAGAGCAAAAAACGTATTCTCAGGGAAAAACTCTTTTTAAGATCTTAAAGCAAACTACAGTATCTTTTTTGTTGCAATAAGAATTCTTTGATCTATTTTCTTCCTTCTGGTTTCTCTTTTTAAGAAGAAAATAGATGTCAGGGGAAGGAATCTCTACCATCAAATGTCAGTATTAAGCCATATATCTGATCAGGAATTGTAGGTGCAAAGCACCTGATTGGTATTCTGTGTCTTCCACACAAGCAAAAACATTTATATTTTGTTAGAAGAAAATGCATGACAGTGGAATTTATGTGATGACTGCGTACAAATAAGCATGCCCAGAAAACAGTTAAAGAGGAGAAAAATACCTGTGTGAAATCTAATGGGTAAATTAGGAAATTTTAGTTACATGAATTCAGTTGCTACTTAGCGTTTGTAGGGAAGCACAAAGAGAACATCAAAATGCCTGATCACATCCCATCTGTTACAACCTCTTACTGGATAACATCTTGACTGCCAAAAAAGCTATTTAAATTTACTACATTGCAGCTACTGATAAATATCACTTCTGTGAAGATCTAATACTAAATAAGGACAAGATCTGAGGATAAATCTTACAAGCAGTAGTGTCAAAAAGATCCAAATTTTGCTTAGTATAACACCTGTACTCTTAAGAGTGTGCAGTTTCTTACTCCTTGTCCCTGTCTGTGATATGTTTTTAATAGAGCACACAACTGTACAACACTCCTCAAAAGCTGGATGTCAACAACGGAATGAAATAAAGGTACAACAGAAAGAATGACATGAAAAAGAAAAAAATGAAACGGTACTAGGAGAAGGTGATGGAGAAGGTGGCAACTTCTATTCAACAATTTTGGTGGTGATTACTTCAGGCACTGTCAACATAGATC
>VYZQ01020643.1:71497-122828 GCA_013400655.1 Mystacornis crossleyi
ACCATAATGGCCAGGATGAAGGTTTCTTTTTCAGGCTGCAGCTTCAGGAAACTAAATTAGGGGGTCAATTGGGATGTGCTGTGCTTCTATTTGATCCCTCGAAATAACTTCCAACTCACTGAGCAGTTCTGGCTACTAAGTACAGCCTCAAAGTACAGCTTCCAAAACCCAAACAAATAAGTAGATACAACTGAACGTAGGGAACCCAAGTGGCTGTGGACCTCAAGTATTTGTCGAATGATTATGACAGCTGAGGTATTACTGCTGCCCTGCCTCTGGGGCTGGTGCCACAAAAGTTTATAAAGTGCTTTGACTTCAATAAACACAAAATATCAAACTCCTACTTTTGATCATATAAAGCAAAGTCTGGAGTAAATCTATCAGAAACAGAGAGCAAAACGTGCACCCTCCCTCCAGAAAACATAGCAAGTTTTGATGACTACTTCAATTAGTCATGACTACACTGTCATTATGGTAGCCCCAAGTAATGGTAATTGTTGGGATTCGGCAGCAGCTAAACACACTCTTGCTTCTCCAAAAGACTTCTGACACCAGTCTGTCTCCACAGCTGTCCAGCTCCAACAGTCCTTTAAGACGTATGGGACTTACTTCAAGTCCCAGTGCTTTCAAAGTCACATGAGCTAAGAAACAGGTTATGTACATAAAATAAACATAATTTCTTGTTTCCTAGGTAGACAGTGTGTGTTGGTAGAACTAAAACCATTTCACTGATTGCGCATCAAACAACAGCAGCCAGTTACCAGCTGTGGGAGAAGAACAAAGTGCCTAGAGTAGTAGGCTACCTTTACACTGAGCAGGTCCAAATGTTCTACAGCTTGAGCAGGACATGAAAAATTAAAAAATTACTTTTAGAAAGTAAGCATTTTAATGCTTATTACAAAAAGTATGAAATAAGCTATACAAAAAGAAGGCTGAGGAGAA
Organism: Mystacornis crossleyi; assembly: GCA_013400655.1. Taxonomy (NCBI): domain Eukaryota; kingdom Metazoa; phylum Chordata; class Aves; order Passeriformes; family Timaliidae; genus Mystacornis; species Mystacornis crossleyi. The sequence goes on from VYZQ01020643.1 coordinate 72,440, forward strand.
AAAAAAATTCAATCCCCCGAGAAATTCCTATTAATGTATATATGCACTACATTACTACTCCCCTACTTTCACAAACAGAATGTACACAGAATGTATATCTAAAAATGTGGTCATTGCTTCATGCTGCATTGTATGACAGGGGATGCACAGTCTTAGGCAGGCAAACATAAAAATTCCAAATGGGTGTTGAGTAACCATGGAAAGCAGGGTAAAATACAATCAAACACTTGAACAATAAAACAAGTAAGTGTAAACTTAATGCTTCAAGGTAGTGGTTTAGCATCCAAAAGTGCTACAGCTCGGATCCCACCCATCGGTCAATCTTCATGATAGCTGGTAAATACCATTTTTTTCAAGTATTGAGAACAGAGAATTCTGCTCAAGCAATGATTAGTAGTCTTTTGTTCATCCAGCTCTCTCTCTAAACAAGGAAAGAAGTGCTATATTAAGCGTGAAAACAAACAACATTACCTTATCCTATGGAGTGTCTCTGGGGGTTTTGTTTTCATTTTCCTTTAATTCTTTTTTCTCCTTTTTTTTGGAGAAAGTGTATCAGTAAACCCAGAGTTTAAATTACTGTAACAGATGCCCAAGGATCAGGTGTCCTTAGCAGCAACGATTTTCTGCTCAGGTTTTTATCAGTAAATGACAAGCACCTTCCCTTTGAGTCCCCATCATTCCCCCTCCTTCCTTTCTTCAAGTTCTGTGGAAACCAGTTCAAGCAAGCAAAGGAATCAACTAATGTAACAGCCTTTTTAAAAGGTGAAGTTTTCCATTTCAAAGGAGCCTCTAATCAATGACAGGGCACAAAAGGGAATGCACGCATGTTTATGTGCGTACAGCACAGACTTTAGAGAAGCTTTGGGGAACATGTTCTGCAAAATCAATATGACCTAGCTAGCTACAAATTTTGAATCTCCTGCATGAAACAAATGGACCTCTTGTACAAGCTGGGTCACAAGGATCATGCATATTACACCAGATTTTGCATATGAAGTGTGCAAAACCTGCACATTCCTAAACACATTTTCTCTAAGAATATACCCACAATTGTCACTTGCAGAGAGGAAAAAACAAACTAAATCAATCTGTGAATTTTATTTCTCTCACTATAACTTATTTGTTTGACTTCCCAGTTAGGGCAGCTGTCTTCTGTTTTAGTTCTGAATACCTGTCCGCCTCTCCTGACCATACAATGAACCCCAGTTTTGTTCTGCAGCAGAACAGAGAGGTTCGACCTTTCCAGCTCTGCCTGACCTAACTTGTGCCCCAAAGCCGGGGGAGGAACACACGCTGCAGAAATAATTATTACCGGGCAGTGCAACATTTTATGCCAAGACCCAGTTGTGCCAGGAAATGCACACATCTTTCTGAGATATTTGGGTCTTCAAAGCCTCTATCTGATCCATTCTTGCTGCCTTGTGACATTTCTATCCCACAAAGCATCATATATTTGGTACTGAGGACATTCTTTTTTCCCCAAACATGTACATTATTCTGCATTTTTTTAATGGGAAAGTAAGTCCCTGCACTGAGTATAAAGAATGACTGAAAAGGAAACAAAACAAATGAGCATCGAATTCTGTATTTCATGTTCTCATTAATCAGCATTCCTGGAGGAGGGGACATTCAACCCAGAAAAATAGCAAAAATTAAGACTTTCTGCTCTTCTTTGTGAGTCCTCTTAGCTCCTCCTGGATGCTATCCCAGAAATTTGTCATTCTGTGAGTTCAACTTGTTTCACTGTGAGAAAACTTCCAGTATTTATGGTATCCCCATATGGTGCTACTTGGGATATTTCTGGAAGGAATTTTAGGAGGGGCATTTCATAAATAACTCCATGTTTATCACAGTTATCATGTGTCTGTTTTGCAAGCCTGTCACTGGCACACGTTAACCACTGCATGGACAGGATGCCCAGTTTACAGCAGTTGATCGCACGTATGGCCATGCAACAAAGCTGTGACAACTATCTTCCATGAGCCAGGGAGAAAGGAGGTGAAAGGAAAAAAGGGTCTAAAGTTTATCAAAGGTAACTTTAATTCGAAAATTCTCTGTTTATTTTTGTGAGCACAAGGTAGGAAGCACCCTTTTAGAACAGTGCTGTTGCCTGCAAGGTTTTCCATGGCAAGATTTCCGAATGTTTGAACCATTTGACCTAAATATTTGATTTCCCTTTATATTTAAAGATATTTTTGTCCTAGAACTGGCTAGAGGACTACTGTGTCCATGCAAAATATTAGAGACGACAATTTTAAGAACACTGGCAAAACTGTTCATAGTTAGCACTCTTTCTCTACATCTTAATTCCAAGATAGACAACAGAGTAGTATTCTCCAGGACATGACTCAAGTATTTACAGAAACTGCCTTTATACCCTGGGCATTCACTGTATTTTGAGAAAGCCTTGTTTTCAATTATAGTTTGGTAAAACCTGCTATTCAACAGCTCTTTCCCCGGAGACGGAAACTCTCCAAGCCTTTTACAATGAAGACTGTCATTATTTTCCCTGGGAAAAGAAAAGAAATACCAGGAAATCTCACATTGCTAATGTGCAACCTAAAATGAAGGCTGCATTTGGCACCAACTGAAAAAGCCCCAACACCTAACAAACCTCGGTCCTGTGGCATTGGTGACTGGCTCAAGGCAGGGTGGGAGCTGGATTCTGACTGGCTGCCAGGAGGCTGTGGTGGCATCTGACTGCCTGTAACACACAGAGAAAAAAGGGAAAACAGACTTGCTTTTAGCATTTCAATGCACAAAACCAAGCATTGCTGCATTTTTCAACCACTCAACATCAAAGAAAGTACCAGCTGTATAAGGTAAAGACAGAGTTCAACAGGTCTAGCTTTTTTCATACTTCTTTCTTTTTCCTTTCTTTTGTTTTTTGCAACCCATGGAGGAAACATGCACAAACACATTTAGCAACAGGCATGGCGAAATGTTCAATTTCGCACTGAGCAAGTTCCCAACCTCACCAACATGATCCAATTTATAGCTGCAAATCTCCTGACACATATTTCTGTTAGAGAGTTTAACAAAATTCAAGTCTGCTGAACAATAGGGCTCATCCTGCCGAGCTTAAACTGGCCTCCAGCCAGGCAGACATGGACTGCTGCCAACAATATTACCAATGAAAAATTCGGTCAATACAAAAATGACTAACAACAACAGTTTAAAAAGTATTTCAATGAATCAGTGGTTTTAATACTGTTTGAACGTCCATGTAGAATATGGGAATAAAGAATAACATGTAGGCACACGTGGTGAAAGTGAATGTTTGAAAGAGATCAGACAGAAAAGGGTTATCTTACTCAAATAAAAGCAAAGGGAAGTTATTTATTAAAATAACTAGCCAGAACAGACACATCCGTTTTTATGACCTTGTTCAAAAGACATCCACTGCTGTCTACCCACCCGAACAAGAAGAGCACTCCCAGTGCTGAGGCTCAGAACACAAAATGTTCCCTTTCAATGTTAATGGATAATAAGGCAGGTGCTTATTGCACTGATGCAAGTCACTCCTCTGGGTCACCATTCAACGTGTCAAGCAGGGAGGTTCATCTTAACCACCCTCCCAATGCCCCAAGGGCCTCATGCTTAAAAGTCAACCTGCCACAGCCCAAGCAGGAGGAAGAATGAGACCTGGACATCCCCTAGGATTTCTCTTTGCTCTTGGTCTGAGACATGCCTGCTTGTGACAGCCCAAGAGGCTTGAAGACCACCTCAGGTTAAGCAGCAAATATATACTTTAAGCATTTAGACGCTTGTAGTGATGAGCACGATATAAATAGCAGCAGACAGATTTATATCCCTCATCCTCAGAAACTGTTCAGATTGTTTTCCATTTGAAAGAAATGGAAAGAATAAAAACACAGGCAATAGATTTGTGCCTGCTGAGACTCATTTCCTCCTGCTCAGCAGCTGCCCCTCTGCAGTGGCAGGAGCAAGAATCCTGCGGACGGTCCTGGCGCTGGGAGCCAAGCTGACAGCAGGGCAGCAGGGGCTGCACTTCAGAGTGACCAAGGGCCCTGAGTTGGACACAAATGCAGGAAAGCAAAGGTGTCTGCTCTGCCCCATCCACTTCCCATCCCCAAAGCCACCGGATCTCAGCACCAACTCTGAAGAAAGGCCGGACTGATACAGCACAAAGAGAAAATCTGTAAAATGTGGAGTGTAACCACTGCCTAGCTATTCAGATGAGGTGCTTTTGCACTAAAAACATGACAGTCAACATTACTGGGAGCAGCTGTGACAACTGTCTCAGAGATGCAAATGCTGGACTAGAGGCGGAATTGTTCCTCCAAAAGACCAAACATGCCACTCAGCGCCCAAGGCTTTGGGTTCCATGGCCCATTCAGGAACTCTGAGGCATATGACAATAATAAGGACAAATTCTGGCTTATGTTTTGATGTCACTCAAGAGCAGGCTGTGGAGATGGTAAGTGCCTGCATTATAATGAAAGCTTTCGGCTTGACAGGAAGGATTCAGTGACTCAAGACTGTAAACAAACAGCATTTCCATGTTAACACAGGGCACTGCCACTTCCACTGTGTATGCCCCAGGCACCACTATCAGACAGAGCACTTCAAGTAGATGGAAACAATCTAAGATTTCTATAAACACTTAAAAAAAAAAAACATAATAAAGGGAGGGGTACTCCTGACTGAAACGCATAGCTCGCAGCAAGCTCCCCCTTCAGGTGGACGCTTGGCAACTTTGAGAGAAGCTATAGTGCACAGAATATCTATGATAGGCAACATATTTTGCGTATTATACGTGATGCCTGTTTTTTTACATTGATAGTAACATCAGTTATCTGGCTGGAGCCTTATCCTGCACGGACAAATGTGCAAGCACGGACCGGGAAAGTCAAAGCCTAGAACAGTACCTGTACAACTTTTACAAAGAAACCAGTTTCATCTGCATCCTCAATCAATACGGACTCAGAAGTTTTGCAGATTCACTGAAATTATCAGCCTCTGCAAACATTAGTGCTATTTTGTCAGCGTACTTCTGATTTTTTTCCATATTAAACAAACTTTAAAGCAAAATTTTTGTTTCATAAAAGAAAATTATTTCATAAACATGACCAACTCTACACATATTCTAGCAAGTAACGAATTTTCAAGAGGAGTATCCACAACGCTAATTATCAGTGGGTGCTACAGATTATCCAGGTGCTGGACATGAAGGTACTGCATCAAAATGTTTTCAATCGAGCTGCCATTTCATTCTTAGAAGTGATGTGAAAGGTAAAAGCAGGTTAAGCACCAAAATACCTTTGAAGACTTGAACTGAACTCTTAATTTGGGTATCTAACTCCTATTGATTGGGAGCTGATGACAGGACTTTAAAACCTTTGAAGATCCTGTCTGCCATGCTTCTAAAGTTTATTTGTCATGAAAAGAAATGACCTCAAAGATTTTCCATTTCTTTCCTTTAAATGATAGTAATCCTTCTCTCTTTCAAACAGTATTGCATTTGTGTTTCTTGGAAGACACTTTAAATAATACATGAACAGACTTTTGTATTTTATTAGGGAAGGAAAACTTCTGCAAAAGAAGAACAACCCGTTTTCGTTTTTAACATAAATTCTACAGCTATTTAAGAGAGAGAAAAAAATCCAGTAATTTTTTTTTCACTGACAGACTGCTGCCTCCTTTGACCCAGTGATACACAGAAGGAAGTTTAAACAGGGGTGGCCTTTTCCCACGTTTTGTATGCCATTGTTGCCACAGCAGTGAGATACTCCACCTGCCAAAATGTATGCAAAATAAATACTACAGATGTTTCACAATACTTCTATTATGCAAAACCACAGAAAATGCAATAATGCATGTTAAAAGCATAGAAGGTGCCACACTAGTTCTTTCCCCTATATTTAACAGAGGAGCAAAATGTTATTCAGATTTACATAGCTATCTAGTAAAATTAATTGTTAAAACTACCAAAACCAGCAGTCTACTTAATATGGTATCTGCTATTTAAAATTTTTAAAAAGTCAGCTGAAGAGGTAAGGGAATTTAAAAATGCATATTTGTAAGTGGGGTTTCTATTTTTTAAATTATGTCAAATGCTTTTAAATTTTTGCACTTCAAAAATCTTCACTTCAAATGGAGTCAGGAGAGACTGCATACTACCTTTGGAAAAGATGGACTGAGAAAAGTAATAAATAAGTGATTGCATTAGGGCTACAGCCATGCAGTTAAAACTGTAAAAAGTAAATTCCTTAGGGCCAACATAGCAAGCAAGAGTAGACCTTGAGATCCTGCTGAGAAGGGGTCCTTACCATCCACATCAGCAATGTTTTGAAACATGCTGAGGGCTCTCTGCTCCTGTAACTGCTGGAGGATGCTTGGCTGTGACACCCTGTACCAGCTGGACAGTACCTCGCAGAATTATGCCTGAACAACTGAATCAAGAAAATACTTTGGTGATAACAGGTTCCCTCTGGGAAATAACTAGTTAAGGGGGGAAGGAGGGATATAAGCACACGAATTTTAAGATGCATGAGGAACTGGAGGGTGGGGGACTGATCATAGCCTGTGTTGAAAATTGAACACTAGGCTAAAGTAAAGGCAGAAGTTACAGATCTTGTGGGTTGTCTTTGGGACAATTCCCAAGCTAATTTAGGAATTGAGACCTAGGACTGGATTAATGACATTGATTGATCCCGAAGTAGGGAATATTAGTCAATACAAAAGATGATCAAAATACTACCTAAGAAACCCTTGGGACCACCTTTTGGCCTGGAGTATTAAAAATGCAAACATTTATGTTCACGGATCAGAATCATGCCTTTCATAACTGAAGAGCTGTAGGCTATCAGGTAGTCACGGGAGAAGAACAGGAAGGAAAAATCTGGCCATATCTGTTGACCTAAAATGGTTATAGCCTACAAACAGCTACAACTAACCATGTGATGTGGCACGCAAAACCCCAAATTTAACACTAGCATAAATTAGGAGGATTGTTTACAGTAGACGTAAGACAACACAACATCACTGCTCATGTGTCACTGGAGAGCCTTCATAGAGACAGACCCAGAAAAAGCCTAATGCAAACTGGAATGGGAACCAGCCAACCACTATGAAATGACAGGAGGCTGAAACTGTGAGTATTATTTAGTATGACAAAAACCAGAGCTGGAATTTTGTGACTTCTTCCTAAAAATATATTTGAGGCTAAATATCAGGAAGGAAAAAGAGCATGATGATGTTCAGGAGGATAATCAAACCATTACTGGAACTTGAAACAACTTTGTTTTAGGAATACTGAGGTCCTGAAAATCTAGTGATTAAGATGAAATCTGATAAAAGAATAGGATAATCATCACACAGTTGATGTTACAATAAAGGCTCACAGACCAGAAGAGACATTCTGGGTCTCGGATCCCTACACCAGAAATGAAAGAACATAAGTAGGCTTCTACATGGGAGTGTTTCAAATGAGCTTTTCAGGAATTTGGAAGTGAGGTGCAAATGACCTCAAAGGAAAGACATTTTTCTATGGGTAACATAAAGGGAAACTGGTCATGTGTTTTGTGTTATCTCTTTCATCTTATAAAGCCTATGACCCCTTAAGAATAAAGATTATTTTCCTCCTTAATTTATGCATTGTAGCCAAGCTTCCTGCTGTATCAACAGTATTCTTTAAATTACTTACTCATTCAAGTAAAAAGTAAGGGTTGTCTGCATATCCTCTCAAATTAAGACAAAAATATTAAAACCTTCCTCCTATCTATGCACTAATCTGAGTGCAGGTGTTTCAAAAGGCCTGAGACATCAGGACCCTTTCAGTTACAGCAGCTGTCACTGTGCCGGGATATGCAGTCAAACACACTCAGACCAAACCTTCTGGCTCTGCTCAGCACCACACTGCAGCTAATAACCCCTTGCAATGCTGGGGATCCACTGCAGCCTGCATACCAAGACAACTTCCACCTCCCTGACCCGGGAACTTGGGACCAAACTCAGAACCCTCTTGCCTTGGAATGCTTCTGGTGGTTGGCTGAGAGGCTCGCTGAAGGCAAGACTGCAAGAAGCTGATTTGTTCCACTGCAGCATTGCAAAGCTTCTGTACAAGCTTGCAAACAAGAAGCTTATCAACTTCTGCCAGATTTATGGACGCTCTACATCATAAAACATTATCAAGATTGTTGTCAGGCCTAGCCCTGATTTTCCATATTACCTCTTAAAACAAACGTATCATGCTTCAAAGACACAAGATTCCCTAACACATGTGAGTGAGTATCACAATCCACATTAAATCAACAAGAAGTAAAAAAACCCACTTTGCTTCTCATGGAAGTGTAAAATTCTCAGACTACCAACTCTTGAAAGTCACATTCTCACCTTCTTCTTCCATCTATGTCACATTCACTATCATGGATGGGGTTGTGGGTGAGTTTCAGAGAAATCACTGTAACTTAAGTGCTAAATTGCTCTCAGATCTCCATTAAAAAATGCAACAATGAACAAAGAGGCTGGGCCTGGAGAACCCTAGCTCTGACTATTCTCCCCACAAATGTAATAGCATCTTAATTTCATGAGTAGAAGCTACTTGTTTGACATGATACAACGTTTAATTCAAAGCAAAGCTGACACTGACAGGATAAGGTAGCTACTCAATATTTTGTTTCATCCTCATTACTCAGCATGTAGTCCCAAGGTATTATTTATTAAACACCATCCAAATATCACCCTTACTATAGAATAATTCATTATACTACGGACTTAAAAAAAAAGAATTAAGTAGCTGAAACTGGCGTCTGTCAAATTAGACATAGAAGTTTTATTCCCAGGTCGTGTAAACTCTGAGTAAGGTATGAAGACTGTAACAAATACTCAGGAGTATGAAGTGAAATAATTGTTACTACTGCCTGAACTGACAATGGTCTTGATAGCAAGGGGCAAGAAAGAAAATATATTGCCCTTCAAGACCAAAGCTCTTTTTCCTCTGGAGGGGAAGGGAGAGCAGCAGCAGACACTGCCAAGCAGGTCTGTTTCATCCATGTCCCATCCAGAAGTCACCTCTGCGTTTGGACCAAAGTGAAGCACTTTCTCCTGAGATTTTGGAAACAAGCCCAAAGTAAGCTGTCAACAGGAATCTTCAGAAGCCTGCGACTCACCCGAATAATAAGTGGCTTTCCAGTAGGTCACAGCAAGCACCTGTCTGCCTGAGGACTACTCCTCTCCAACAAATTCCAAAATTCTGCTGCAAACCAGGAAGGCAGTAGAGCTCCTCAAAATTAAGGATGCATCATTTAATTATTTGTATATGCGAAGGCATAAGTCAGTCCAAATCTAGGGATCACTGCTTCTCTATCCTCAGTAACACCCACCCCCAACCTGTAATTTCACTTTACAGTTATGGGAAGTTTCATTTGGGGGAATCGAATTCTTTCTGCTTTCACCTATGCCTAACTCTGCATCCATTTAATGCATTATTTCCATTAAGCTCGGGAGAGTTTCCAGCCAAGGATATTTCTGCTGGAAGCCAGTCCAGAATGGTGCAGCCCAGGATAGCAACCAGTTAAATCTTTTCTAATCCCCACATTCAGAAATGGTGGCTCACAGCGGCTGGCATGCAGGAATTGAATAGAAGCAGGCAAGCTCATATTTCTCTCACCAGGCCAAATTAATAAAAACAAAACCTGATTTCTCCTTCTCGTTTTCCTATTCTTCCTGTTTCCCAATATTTTTCCTCTTTCAAATAATTTTTTTTTTTGTTTGAGAAGCCTAATGTTTGACTGCCTTCTGAAGAAATGGGCACAGTGACAGATGAAAGGCCGTATTCATCGCCTAATTCAGAATAGGGAAAAACCGACTGCTGTGCATTTAAGATTCTAACAACCTTGCAATTTTGTAGAGCCGCTTTCCCCAACCCGTTCTTTTGAAGAAATCTGCTTTTATTCTGTTAATAACTAACCACAGTTGCAGCAGCATGGATCCGATTAGCAGTTCTTGCGCTACAAAGGGGGTGGGGGGGAGGCTGTGAACAGGGTTGCCAATTTGTCCACCTGGGTCCCCAGAAGAAAGATTAGATGAGGTGCTTGCTCCTTTCTTCCCCACTCGCTCGCTGCTCTGCACTAGACAGACCTCTTCAAAGCTCAGCCACTGACTTAATTTCTCTTTTCCCCCCCTCTAAAGTCTCGTTTTACCACCCCTCCACATGTTTTGCACTCTGTCACTGCGTCCCTCCAAAGCGATGGCGTGAATTGGGATGAGAGGGGTTGGGAGAGGCTGCAGCCACAGCTTGCCAGCACTTTCTCTCACACCTCTACAGAGCCTCTGAACTGTTTTTAGATTTTGCAAATTATATTTTCTCAAATTTGTGCAAACCACTGGAAAAAAGCATCTATGTTCTTTAGGGAATGATCCAGACCCTGTAGCTGTACTGTGTTTTTTGATTCTGTTCTTTTAATTCTTCCATAAAAATGGTAGTTTTGCTTGCATTTAGACTGAAGTAGAGGATTGTAAAGGGTTGCATGGATTTAGTAATCTGTAATTACTTGGGACATATCATTACATGTTTGTAGTAATTACATGTAATGCAAAAAGCATATACTTCAGCTAGAGAAAAAATATTCTCAATTTTTTAATAAAATGTTAATTAAACAGAATACAAAACTGTAATTGAAGCAAGTGCTAAATATCTAAAAGCTCCTAACAAAGGAGAGGGTAGTATTTCTTTCTTAGATTTGGCTCATTTCTTCCTTCCAGAAATGAAACCTACCCTGCCACACACCTGAAACTTAAAACTTCAGAATTCTATTTAGCGATTTAATCAAAGTTCCAAAAGGAAGAATTTTTCATTATCAATGCTCATTCTCTAGACTGCATTTATAACTAGGAGGAGATTTTTTTCTCTAAGCTGTTCTTCATTGTGTCAACTGCATTTAAGAGCCTGAGAAGCACAACAGATGTAGCAGACATATAATTCTAAAATTTGCCACCTAATAAAAACCTTAACTCCTAACTTTTATTGCCAAATTCTAACCAAACCACAGATCAATTTTCATACATGATATTTGCAGTGTGAAAACATGCAAGATACAAAAGAAAGCGTGAATGTGAACTGAAATTGCTGTTTCTTATCCATATTTCTTTTCTCTTGATCCAGGTAAGTTTAAGAATTTCTCAGAATCAGGTAGCATTAACCTGGAAGACCATCAGTGATGGAGTTTGAGTTCTCCCTGCTCCTCCCAGCTCTCTCAAGTTTAGCAAGCAGGGAAATTGGAGCAGCGCTATGTGGCAATGAACTATTTAGCTAGTCCTGCCTGCTACTCCTCATGCTACATCACTGTCTGTTATTAAAAAAACATTTTAGTAGCAAAATGTGTGTGCTCTCACTAATACTACCCTCAAAAGGAACAAACCCTCGGCTAATCTAGTTTTTCTTATTGTGTTATATTGCATATTACACAGCCCTGGTCTCAGCAGTTCTCAGGGATGAGGGAGAAAAGGGCAAGTCGAATGCATAAAGGATAAAAGCACCTCGAGGCAAACCTGCTTCCAAAAACCATTTGGTGGGTCTGATCTCCCTAGAAGACAAGATCTATCATGCCATATTTCATCTTGCCCGACAACGATAAGCTCCAAAGACTGGTGCAGAAGCAAAGCAATTCTTCATGTATTTTTAATCAACCGAGAACTTTCATCTGGCGAGCTCCCTCCGCAAGGTCACACGCACCACGCGCGGCCACGTGCCTCTCGTGCAGTTTGCAAACACCAACTCCTATGTCAGCTTCTGTTTGGAAGGGGGAGTATTAACATTAGCAACTCCTGGTTATATCATTTATAAACATGCAGATGTGGATTATTAAAGATTAATGCATTTTGGGATTGGTGTCGGCATTCCGTTTGTCTCACGCCGAAACCAATTCTGTTCTTCATTAGTCAACGACAACCCACATCACCCTGTTGTGGAAGAGAAATCAAAGGTGCAAGCGTGAATTGAGAATAAGTGATGAAACTGATTACTAAGAAACTTAACGGCTGTAATCAATCAACACATCACAATAATTTGAGTCCACTGCTATCTGAAGATGGGGAACAAACAGAAAAGCTTGCCGACGGATTGTTCTTTTGTGTTTGCTTTCTAAAAACCCACTCTGCAATCTGACTTCCCTATCTACCTACAGAGCGATGCTGTCAAAGGGCTGTTCAAATCTTTCAAGTCGCAGCTCAACCCGAATGAATTTTATCTCTTAGGAGGAGAAAGGATATCTTGCTTTTCATTAATTTTTAAAAAAATTATTATCTGGAGGTAGTGAAAATGTTCTTCTTTTGAGGCACAGAATTAATTCAAGCCGTACTGGCAACTGTTCAGGCTCCTTCTAAGGAGGGACACACCACGTATCTGTCTAGTCAAGTCTGACACTAACTATGAAGCATGAAGGCCACTTTAAATATCTCTCACAGCAGTGATACATAGTCCACTGAAAAACTGTAAACTGCAGCAGCCTATCCCATCACAGAAGCCAAACCACTTATGACATTTATGTTCTATTTTATCTAGGTATAACAACCATCTGTCAACAACAACAAAAACACACTGATGGAGACGTGAGAGACTTTTCCCATTTGCTCATCAATCACTGCGTAGTATTGCAGGGGACAAGGGAGTGAGAGACAATGTTTTAATTTATGATAAAACGCAAATGCCCTATTTGCCAGCACAAAGAAAGAGAGACAATCTATGTTTGTGTACCCAAATAATGACAGAATAAAAACCCCAAACACTCAAAAACAAATATACACCACTTTAAATTTCTTGACAAAAGTATAAATAGGTTTAGAAAAAAAAGTTATAAAGAAATGCATAGGTTAATGATCAAATGTAAACAATAGCTGTCCAAGGATGGCCTTAGAACATACATATAAAACTAATAACAAACATACCTGTCAAATCTTGACAGCTGTGGTTAAGTATATTTGAATTTTGTTACGTGAAGCAGAGCACATGATAATTATGCAAATATGTTAATTGGATTTCAACAGCCCTCATGCTCTAGATGGATTTGCACCAGCAGGGTGCTACCAGTGACTCACAGAGCTACAAGAAGTGGCCTGTCGTACGTACGCGTGCTGTCACAGTGGCCACAGCAGCAGATGCCCCACCATGCTGGTTGCTCAGCCATTGCCAGGATGGTGGAAACAGGCCTGGCAGGAATCAACGAAGAGGACAAACCAGATATGGGGCAGAGCACAGCTATAGGGATGCAAATGGCTCTGATCTGGCCATCTGTGGGAGGTGCTGGTCAACTCTCAGTGCTGGACCCTTCAGGGTGTTCAGTCCATAGGGCAGAAATGTTTGGCACCCGCCTAAGACAGCAATTAAACACTAAAACTGAAATGTGTGACTGTGAAATTTAAACACTGACATACAAGATATTAAGCAAATGAAACCATTTAAAACTAAACCACATAAACTAACCCTAAAAAATAACCACCAGGACATGCTTTTTTGTGATTTATTGTTTTTCTATCTGATGCTTAATTTCGGGCCGATAAAACACAGCAGGTTGATGCTAGTGGAATATGAAATCCTCTGTCATCATGAAAACCTAACAGGAGGAACTTGAACAGCGTGTCTCTGTCTCATTTTATCTCCTGCACCTGTTCTGGAAAGACCACCTCTGCAGAGAAGGACACCTCCCTGATCTCTGGCAAAATTGCAAGTATGATAGGAGTTTTTACAGTGCCTTTTGTAGCATAGGCTCTCTTCATGAAACTTGATTGAGACTATTTAGTTATTTCAAGAAGCCTTGAGAAAACAGATTATTCATCAGTTGTGACCTGGGCTGAATTCTAATAGGTATCACAGGCTAGACGCTCCCTATGCTAGAAGCAATGCCTTGAGCTAGAGTGCCTTACAATTTGCTTGTTTTTTCATCCTTTGAAAGGACAGAAACACTCTAAATGTTGTTCAAACCATTCAAAAGAAAGGGTTTTAAACTACTACTATGTGAAACATTCACATATTTCATTTGTAAGCATTCTAGATTTGCAAAACTGCTGATTAGATATTTTGTGCACTAGAAGTGATTAAGAACATAGCTACGTCAGTGGCATTTTGTGTTTTGGCTTTTTTCTGGTCTGGATGCCAATGAACAGCACGCATCTTCCTTGCAACAAGCTGTTGCAAGATTCTTGCCTCCGGAGAAGCCAAGGGGGAAACATTGATAGATGTGTTAAAATAATCTTTCTAGACAGGGGGATCATATCCATTTTACAAGGCTATAATCCCCTCTTGTTTTGCAATTACTTAAGGGTATTTCAAACTTCAACAAAAAGCACAGTATTACAAACTCATAGATTCATAGATTTGTTTGGGTTGGAATGGATATAACAGTTCATCTAGTTCCAATCCTCTTCCCCCCTGTCATGGGCAGGGACACCTTCCACTAGACCAGGTTGCTCAAAGCCTCATCCAACCTGGCCTGGAACGCTTCATGGGATGGGGGCATCAACAGATTCTCTGGGTAACCTGTTCCAGCACCTCACTACTCTTACAGCGAAGAACTTCTTCCCAATATCTAATCTAAACCTCCTTTCAGTTTAAAGCCATTCCCCCTTAACCTGTTACTACACGTCCTTTTAAACAGTTCCTCTCCAGCCTTCCTGTAAGCCACCTGTAAGTGCTGGAAGGCTGCCAGCCATAAGGTCTCCCGGAGCCTTCTCTTCTTCAGGCTGAACAACCTCAGCTCGCTCAAGCTGTCTTCTAGAAGAGGAGCTCCAGCCCTCTCATCACCTTCATGGCCCTTCTCTGGACCTACTCCAATATAGGTTCTTCTTGTGTTGGGCACCCCAGAGCTGGATGCAGAACTCCAGATAGGGTCTCACCAGAGGAAAGCAGAGGGGCAGAATCCCCTCCCTGACCCTGCTGACCACACTGCTTTTGATGCAGCCCAGGTCATGGTTGGCTCTCTGGGCTGCAAGTGCACATTGCTGGGTCTTGCTGAGCTTCCCTCCACCAAAATCCCCGAGTCCTTCTCCTCAGGGCTGCTCTCAGTCCATTCTCTGCCCAGTCTCTCTCTGTTGGGGTTGCCCTGACCCAGGTGCCAGACCTTGCACTCGGCCTTGTTGAAGTTCATGAGGTTCCACAGTCCCACCTCTCAAGCCTGTCCAGGTCCCTGTGGATGCCATCCCTTCCCTCTGTGCGTCAGCTGCACTGCATGGCTTTGTGTCATTGGCAAACTCGCTGGGGGGCACTTGATCCCACTGTCCATGTCACCAACAAAGACATTAAGCAGTGTTTATCACTTTCATATGTACTCTTCTCTCCCTCAATTAATATTTAAAAGGGGTCCATGCCATATAACGTACAAATAGTGGTGGTTCACAGGGTAAGAAAGTAGAAAAGCTCAATCCCAAGGAAAAGATTATTCCAAATTCTTCTTTAAAACAAGATATACAGTAAAATTATTGTTTTACTACAGTATTTTCTGGAACCTGGTTTAACTGGTTCTTTTTTATAAGGCATGAAAGAAAGCATCATTCCTATTCAGAGTCTTGCAGTACAATGTCCATTTGGACTATGATAGACTGCTGCTCATGTTTTTCTTCTTGCAGCATTTTAGTCACACACACTGACTAACATGCACACCAAGACAAGATTTCCTGTTACTGTTCTATCTGTGTATCCCACTTCCCTCTTGCTCGTTTTTTTTCTTCCTGGAGTGCTGGCCGTAATGCTGTAATTCTGATGGATCCTGGAATTCAAGCTAGGTAGCTGATCAATACAGGTGTGGAAGACCTCCAGGTTTGCAGACAGTAGAGTTTAACACTGAATGGATCACATCCATTGGCTCATATAATTATCAGAATTAAATATTTGGAGTATTTTTAATCAGGGCAGGATGCTGGTTACATAAATTAAGAAGCCTGGCAATAACACTCCTAAGCCAGAGTATCCACAAATGGATCTCTTTCTGAAAATTTTAACTTCATCTGTATCCAAGCTCCTCAGTGAAAGAAGACATCAACTGTAATAAAAACAACAATGTAGCTGATGCTTAACACAGTGAAAATCAACTTGTTTCTTTAGAAAGTACACGGAATGTGTTAAAAGCACAAGTCAAAATACTGATCCATGTGAAAAAGAAATTTACATATTTCTAAAGGCAGCATTTGCTACTCATTATTAGCATAGCATACTCTTCTCTTCTATACAGACAAAAATTACTGTAGGGGTTTAAAAATAATAGAATCTATTAACTTGTACAAAATCTGCTTGTCCATCATGGGTTAAGGGATTCCTGGCCTATCAGCAATCTTTCACAGAACTCCTAATATTAAAAGAATTTTGCTGCTTACACCGCAAGGGAGAAAGAGCTGACAAAAGCCTTTGGCCAGTGAGATCAAAATTGGGGATGGGGGGAGAAAGGGGAGCTTAGCTTATTTACATTTTTGCTTTGTTAGTAAACTGGAATTGTTAGAGCAGGAGGGAAAGGGGGAAAAAAAAAAAAAGAGAAAAGTGCAATTAACAGCCTCTAAATCTTCTGGCAACAGCAGTGCATTTTGGTATGTGCTGTGTCAGCTTCCACTAATGGTTTAGGGTTGAATCAGGCACAGTTCAAGACCCAAAGCAGTGCAGGGCATCACATCTCACTCTTTGGAAGAACACGTACCCTAATTATAAAGATGGCTACTAAATAAAGAGATCAGGATTTCTGGCAAAACAGAATAATGATCTACTTCAAAGCAAATCATAATGTCATTTTGAATCAGTAGAAATCATAGAAGAGTAGTATTTCAGCCCTGTAATGAACATACGTTTGAACAAGAAGTGTTCCCTTTTTGAGAGAAAACACCTTTCTGAACAAAATCCATCGAAGTTGCTTTTTCTGCTCTTAGAAGTTAATCTCCCTGGTCTATTCCGGTAATGCAAATGGAAACAAAGGCTGTATATGCATGTGCCACTTACCACACAAAATATCCATCCAGTATTTCAGAGAGCACAGGAAGGAAATGCCCACTGAGCTAGGGACGTGCCAATGTCAGTGTTGCCTGTGCCAGGCTGTTCCTGTGAAATTCATGGCGTGCAGCAGAAAGCAATGCGGGGTGGCAGGCTTGCAGTGGGGTGCGGAGACAGCTTAAACAGGCAGTGGAAGAGAGTCAGCCATTTGGGAGGTTTAATAGGGGGCTATTTGTTTGTCTACCCTTTTGATGTAAAATTAGTTCTCAATTTTGTTGCAAGGAAGGAGCCACTGGGAAAAGGATGATTCTCTTCCAGTAAACCCTGGGAAAGCAACACCTTTATTTTAATGGTCTTCCCACCAAGAACCCCCTGCAACATTTTGGCTTTCCCCAGCCATAGCTATCAGCAACACAACAGCTGCTCATTTTACAATGACTTGCTGGAGAGAGAATGATTGAAAGAGCCAATCTATGTCACATTGAGAAACTGTGGCACAACATCGCAGGAGGTAATAGGAGAGGAATGAGGTCAGAACAAACAAGGGTAGGGTGAGAACGGAGAGGAAAATAGCAGAGAACAAAATTATTAAAGGCAAGGTGCTGTACTACACAATCTATGTTTAAAAACAGCTACAACCTGAATGCTGCAAACAGCCACAGAAATGCAAACAAGCTCTGTGTTACTTTTTCTTAGGGTCTCATGAATGCAGCTGATGATAAAAGCTACCAAAGTCCTTGTAATGAAGCACAGCGGTGGGAATACACTTAGGTGAAAGCACAGTCTAATTCACATGGCTTGAAAACCCCAGCACCCTGCAGCATCCCTCTATCACAGGGTTTTAAATAGCAGCCTCACTCCTGTCGTTTTGTAGCTTGAGAAACACAGCAGCAGCAGCAGCAACAGCAGCAGTGGCAGCAGCAGAGATGCTACTGCAGCTGCCTGGCTGCCCTCCGGAGAGCGCTGCCTCAGCTCACGCCTGGGAGTTCACCTTTAGCAAGAGCTGCAGAGACCACAAGCTTGTCTATGACACGGAAACAGCGGAGGGTGATTTTGATTTAACACCATTCATAAAAATCCTTCCTGAAAAAGAACTGCTTTTGTGTTATTGCAGCAGACCAGAAAAACCACCGTGCAAAATGGTGGCACAGTTTGTATGTAGAGACAATGCTTTTCACTAGGTGAGTTGGAAAAATGAGCTTTTGGGGCTCATCTGAAGTGATGAAGTGACTCTGACCCTGACCTCTGAGGCCATATCCCTTCTGTTTTTACCCCATGGGGATCAAGTGGTAATAAAAGTTATTACTCTCCCCCTACACATTTATGCTCACCCTTACATATCACGGCTACAATAAAGCTATTTTCACTGTCACAACATTTTTTCCCTGTTCAGCAATCAGGCTGATAAAATGCCAATCCATTTACCTGCCTGAATCTGACTGTGGCAAAATGTTACCTTTCCAGCCAGGTGGACTATCTGGCTTCACTCAACAACAGAGATAGATTTCTATATCAAATACTGGAAATTACCTTTGAAGTACAAAGCTACCACATTGCATACAATGCAAACACTCTGTCCCCACTATTCCTGCTGCACTTGAGCTTGTGCTGCCAGTCAGAGTGGCTGGAGAGGGAAAAAGTAAGTGCAGGGCATGCACACAGCATCAGGGCTCAACATGCTCAGGCCACATTTAGTACTCAACATTCCTGTGTGCACTGAGCTTGCTTCCCTTTGCTTATCTAGTTTAACCTCTGCAGACAAACAGGCACGAACATTTTACACAGATACCTTTGTAACAAATACCAAAACACACGCTACCCTCTGAATTTTAACCAGCATTTGGTTTACAGCAACACTCAAATCACCTAACAAAAAGACACCTCTGCTTTCGTTTCTTGTAACTGAGCTCCATGTTTATTATTTTGTGGTTTTGTCAGCAACTGATGTTATCCCTAAGGTAATGTCAGCACTCTCCTACTCTTAGGAATTCCCCTAGTATTCAAAATGTCAGAAGATAATAAAATAACTTGAGCATCAGGAAGAGAATAAATGCACCTGAAATACTAAATAAAGATTGCTGTCTGACCCCCTGGAGTAAGTAACATGCCAGATGGGTGGGGATAAGGTAAGAACTGAAATGAATGTATTTTTTCTTCTGGGTATCTTAACAGATTTCCACAATTTTCTGAATATACAGGAATGACTGCATGTCATACTCTGAATCGCACAAGAGAGAGAGTGGCAAGCATTCCACTGGTATTCCAATTAATACTGGTGGGGCTGAATCCCTAATAACTTGTTTATCTTCGCAAATATTAAGAAATATCTCATATAATATTCTGTATTTATGTCCAAAATTACATTGTCATAATACAGGGTTGGAAAACCTCTGCCTCGTCCTGCCAGCCTGTAACCAGCATATAAGCTCAAGAGCCAAACCAAACAAAAATACACAGAACAAAAAAAGGACTGTAAATAATCGAGAGAAGTATGTGACAAATGACACACAAACCAAATACAAAAAATGCAGTTAACTATTCGCACTGGTTGGTGATAAAGACATGTATCAAACACCTATGTGGAGTCAAGTTCAGAATTTTGAGCATTCTGAGGGCTTGACAGCTGAAGTTTAGATGGAATTTATTCCTGCTCTAAGTATGCATTTTTTTTCAGAAAAAGGCCCTGAAAAGGTAGAATTCTCAGAAAATAAATTAGTTTGGAATACAGGAGTATTTATTTATGTAGTTAATAAACCTACCAATTGCTTTAATTTTGTTTGTTAGAACCAACTTACCAGGGATACTCGCTGGAGAAATGGGACCAGATCTTGACTGGTTGCTTCCAACAGGTGAGCCTACAGGGGAAGGCGATGGGCCTCCAGGGATGCCAGAGAGATGTGGAGAAGCATGAGGGGAAAACGGAGACTGTGCAGGGTTGCTCTGCTCCCCTTGGCTGCTCGTAGAGCCTGATGCGCTAACAGCTGAGCTGAGGGTTGCTTCAGTTCCAGTCGGCAAGTCATCAATGGATCCAGATAAATCCTGAGGAATAATGAAAAAAGAACATAAGTGTTTGCATGAATACTTGGGCCACAGGACTCAAGAGCTGGTATGGCAATAGATCCATTTGTTTACTTATTGCAGCAGATAACTGAGAGGTTGTCTTTAACATGTAGTTAAATGATGGCAGAAAACAAGGATAGCATGCACAATTCTCTGATTAATCTCTAAATCTTTTGAGAAAAAGAACGAGCAAGGGCAACAAATGAATTGGAACCAAATTCATTCAGCATTGAATTTAACCTTTTCCATCTGGATTAAGCTTTCAAAATTAATCCCACCAATTCTGCCTGAGCATACCAAAACTAATGAGAATGATACATCAGTTTCACTTTCACACAGTATTTAATTTTGGGGTTTGCTACCATTACAATCACAGCTTATACTCTTCACTCTAAACCATTACCACAATGAGAGAAGAATCTTTTCAAATGCGCAGCCCTCTAACACTCCCATGCAGCTCCTTTGCCTTGCAGCAGGGAGATGAGAAAAGGCCCTGCCCTCAGCAGCAGCACTGGATCTGCTGGCCACCAAGGAACAAGGACTGCTGCTTCTCCACTTCCATCAAATACCAGTCTACAGCTCACAGGTTCTCTTCAATTTCATCTGAATACACTGCTAAACAGTTACTCCATTTCAGCTCATAACTGCTGCATTTTCAATGAGAAATTTCCTCTGTAGGTCACAGCACATCTGAATTCTAACTGTGAACTGCTGGACATATTCCCTGAAGCTTTAACATGGGAGTTATATCGGTCTTTGAATCTGTGGGAGTAATTAGAGACTTTAAATAATTTTAAGATCAGATATGAAAAACCAAGAATGCTGTGACAAAGCAAGCACATGCTCCCCAACTGTCAAGAAAAATGTTAATTCCTAAGCATCACAGAAAAACCTCATACAAACTGAAATGTGCCAATATAGCTGTGCTTCTGTAGCTATTGGCAGGTCACAGGGAGCATGTTACTACGTCACTATTTCTATTAGCAAATTAAAGCACAAAAAAGTGGCACAGAGCTACCTCACATATAAACCAGGTCATTAAGTGACCTCTGAGACTTGAAATAACTGGGATGACAGAGTGCATTACTTTGGCTGATCCTGATTTCATTTGTTTGGCTCACGCAAGTGGTTGCACCACAGACAGCAGGACCCCTTGTCTGAATAGCACAAAAAGAACTGGGTTCTGCAAGAGCTCAGGAAGCAAAGACTTAGTGCTGCCTAATTTTTGTAACAAAAAGTAAGGTTTTTTAGAAGTCACAGAACATGGACGAAATGCACACGTGGTGTACTTAGAGCCCTGTCCAGTGATGACTACCTCCATTACAGGGGAGGCTCACAGCCAGGCTCCCCTAGCAGACGGACACGGTCAGTCTCCCGAGGCACAGGAAGAGGAGGATTAACAGTTTGAGCACTGCTAACACTCACTAGAAGCCACATAGAATGCTACGTGTTACTGCTCATTGTGCGTAAGGGTAGGAAATACAAACCACCCGACTTAGCTCTCTGCAGGGCATCTTGCAGACCTTATTTCCAACGAGCTCCCACAAATACTTCAAGAACAACTCTTACCACAGTTAAATTCTGCTTTTTCTGACAGGCATGAAAGTGTACCCATATTTCAGCAGGCATATGAAAAGCAAAAATTGAGACTAAAACTTCAGTCTACATGTGGATGCTGCATTCACCAAAGAGTAGACTTCCAAATCCGTACAAATGGAAACTTAATTGTGAAGTGGGCAATAAACTATTTTCATTGTTTCTTTTTCAGATCTATTAACTGTAGAAAATGTAAACAAGAAATAACACTGCTTGCTACTGCATAGAGCAACACTAGATATTTTTCATACTAGAATGTGTTTGGCAAACAGGTAAGCAATTACTGCTTTTCCATACATAATATGGTATTCTTCTAAATGGAATCAAATAGCTTCTGTCGTCATGTGTAACAAATGCTGCAGGAAGTGCTGATAAAACAAATGCTGCTGAAAAGCATATAATAAACCTCTGAAAACTGAATGTAGCAGAATAGACCCTATTCTAAAGGAATATAAATTCTATGTAAAAAAACAGATAGGCACCCAACTGATAAAAGATATAGAAAACACACAGGTTTACACTTAGAATAACAAAGATTTTAAAAGGGTGTGGAGTAAAGCTTTCATTTGTGTTGGCAAGCCAAAGTACTTGAAAAAACAAATTTGCCAGAGTAATGGAAAAGCCATGAAGAAATTAGCACTGTCCTTGGTGAAATTATCTGCTGCTCACAGGCTAAGGCAGAACTTTGGGATGAGAATGAAGTTCACTTTTCCTGTCAGGTCACATCAACTTCTCCAGCCTTCTGCACGAGTGGAACAACTGATGAGTCTCAGGCATTTTTTTAAGTGTCTGCCTTCCAGGAATTTCTTTTCCCACCTGATGAAAACTCCTTCACAAAGGTGGAGAAGGAAGGGAAAAGCTTGAATGACACCAGCCTGTTTAAATTGCGAGGCCACGCCACCCTCATGCAGTGCAGGCTGAGGGAGCAGCCTGGCAGGCACAGCTCCGCACAGCACTCAATGTAAGCACCGGGATTTTCTCCCAGGAATGGTGAACTTCACTATCACCGCATCTGCTGAGGATGCTATGGTAGTGTTCATTCACCAGGTGCATCAAGAAAACCGACAAAGAGGTTGCTCTCAGGACAGCACAAAAGACTACTGCCTGTCTAGAAGTCTGGGCTGTGCCACACAACCTACCTTGTCTTCAAGTGGGCTAAGATGAGAAATACCAGCTGTTCTGTACAGGGTGGTTTGGGGTTGTTTGTTTGTTTGTTTGGGAGGGGTGTTTTCTTTTTTTCTCTCTCTCTCTCTCTCTCCCCCTTTTTTTTTTTTTTTCCTGTTAACATACACTTCGAGGCCTCACCTAGTCTTCTAGGTGAAGGTGAAGGTGAAAAGCCTAAGTGGACAAGCAACTGGGAAACTTGCAGCATACAGAGGCTTTAGAAACATCTCTGTTAACTAAAAAAGCGAGTTAGGAAATTAAAAAGAAGAGGAAAGACTTTATGTGAAGCACCTGGACGGAAAGAGCAGAAGTTGGCTTTCTGTTCTCCTATTATCAGCATTTTAATGCTTGCTTTTACCTCATTTTACAGAACAATAGTGAAGTTGTGCAAATTCCACATCACAAACATTTATTTGTATATAAAACACTATACACATACACATTATTTACGTAAATTACATGGATACACTTGCATTTACTTAGCATATCTATATGTAAAGCTATTAGAAAGCCTACTAATAGGAGAAATTCACAGCGGTTTAAGTATGCAGCCTAGTTAACAAAGAAGCTCTGTAACTAATACTCCTCTAGAGGACAATTTAGTCAGCAGGGCACCAACTCTATTCTTCTTTTATAAGTAGTATCAGATCTATGATGCCTGTAAAGAACAGAGAGACCTTACTTACTGCATCTCATTCAAACCAAGGCACCTTCAAGCTACAGTGCTTCCATTTATCTTGTTGGAATGTTGGCAGGTTAGGTAATTGCTGGGATTCTTTTAAGGGGCTGAAGTCCCCATACCCTGAGGCATGCCTTAAATTTTGCCTCTTTTCAGAGGCTTTTTCTGGAAAGCACTCCTTTCTTCCAGTAAAATCTCGCAAATTTAGAATTACTAGTAGTCTCATGTTTCTTACAGATCTGTTTCTTGTAGAGGAATCCTATTATTCTTATCTTTGGTATTGTTATGACTATATTTTCAAATGTGACATCAAATCTAAGAAAAAAATGAAGGACAAAATATTTCTCCCCTCCCATCACAAATCTGTATTACAGTTCTGTATTCTCTATGTCAGCTTTATATCCTGTATTATTCAGGACATCCCAACCAGCTTTCAAAGTTCATTTCCACATAATACCTTGATTACAAACTGAAATGTCCCCATGTAGGATTTATCTCTTTCAGCAAAGTGTTTTATCTTCAACTATCTTTAGTTCTAGCCTCACCTTCCACCTATGCACGACCTTTCTTCTTTCACGTCTGACAAGTACAAGAGCTAAAATGAACAGGATCACATTGTGCTTGGGATTATAATGTTATGCCTTCCTGGTGGTACGATCTTATCAGAGTGACAGGAGAGACACTCTTGAAACAGCACACCAATTTACTACTGCAACGTGGGCAGTAAGGGGTAGAAGGAAGCAAACTGCTTATATAGAGCCAGGAAACCCAAAGCTACAAAGAGACCGCAGGAAAAAAAACCCTACAAACACCAATATATTATATAATAACATTTACTTACTCCAGGAACACACCTAGATCAAATAAACAGCAAAAGGGAGACTACAGTAGCTCAGCAATACCACCACAACTTTACACACTGAGTGCGACAGGATTACAGCATTCACCATGGAGCAAAAACTTACACTGCAAACACTTCATGCAGTTGTCAGCTTTGCTTAGCAATGTCTCAGCAAACACAAACCAAGATTTTACTAAGGGGATCCCTTGCTAAATACTTACAATTGAAAAAGGATGAGCAACTTCTCTGAAATCAGAAGAAGGAGAAAATGTGGGGCACCTTGCTAACGGAGTTCCTATGCCACTAAATTTCAGCCTAAATTCTCTAAGAAGTTACTGCAGTTTGGGGCTCTCTTGCAGGGATTATGCAGAGCACATACAACCAGTGATTTATTTAAGTTTTCCAGCTACTGCCTACAAATTCCTTTATGCCCAGGGAGTAGAAGAAAAGCAGAGGTATTCTGTAGATACTAAAATTAAAGACGCACAAAACCTTTCTGTCTCCAAGAAGCTGAACCCCCAAGACTCTACCCTACAATCCATTGTGCTGGGATGAATCCCAGCACTACATGTAGGGAACTACATCAACTGACTGGCTGCAGGATCAAAGTCTACTCATTCCATTCAGGCCTTCCTGCAGTATTTCCTTAGGATGGTACTGCTCAAAAGACAGGATTCTGCATGAAATATCCATCTCTTTAACATGAATCACCACTTTAGAAGCAAAATTATATATACAAGCAAACATATTTCACATGTAAGTATGTAAATACATATTCAAACAGACATACACTCCGCTATTGTTTTGGAGCCATGGGGGATTATGAACAATATGCTCTGTAATTGAGATTAACTTTGAACAAATGATTTGGCTGACAAACACACATACGCACACAAAAGGAAAACCCACAATAGCTCTGTTTAAATTTCAAGATATTTGTAAGACCTCTTTTCATCACAAAGCAGCCTATAATAGCATGTTTCAAGACGTCTTCCAAAGGGCCTGCTGGTCACATTGTGGAGGCAGCGAGTGAGCTAACAGCCTCCCAGCACCTACGCAACAGGAAAAATGCACGGGCGCAGCAACGATGGGGATCATGTGGAAAATTCTTTCATTTTCAA
Source organism: Mystacornis crossleyi (assembly GCA_013400655.1). Taxonomy (NCBI): domain Eukaryota; kingdom Metazoa; phylum Chordata; class Aves; order Passeriformes; family Timaliidae; genus Mystacornis; species Mystacornis crossleyi. Next base: position 97,828 of record VYZQ01020643.1, read on the forward strand.
AGGCTGCTACCCCCTCACCTGCGTATCTTCCGTCCATGCCTGCATAATGACCCTCAGCTAAGCACAAAAACTGTACCTAACCCACATCCTTAAAAAACTGTTTAACAGGAGACAGCAGGGCTGCCATTACATTTCTGCCAAAATCCCTTTTACACACCTTACTGAAAATAATTTTGGGGGAGAAAACAAGGTTCATTCTCTGAATCTTGTTAAATCAAGGTCTGGAGGAGGAAAAGTAAAGAAGCTCACTTCTAGCACAAACACCTCCCTGAGGAAAAAGCTCAGTTCCTACGGACAGGCACAACTCTACCTCAGAACAAGCTACTGTGAGGAGATGGCTTGTTTCACTAGCAAAACAAACACAAACTCTGACAACAGCTGGGCAGAGGCACTTCTAACGATACTTACTCATGTTATCTAGAACTCTTATGTAATTCCACTTATGATATGTTTCAGTGTTTTAAACCAGATTTTTAACTTTAACTTCTATGTGATAAACTACTCATGGAATATTCTAAATTAAGGGAATTCCAAGTATATGACAAAAACACTAGCTTCTTGCACTAAATTTAGTGACAAAGCACCACTTGCTGGGGAAACACATTCCCTTCATTTTGTGGACCTCACATGCTTCCCAAAACAACTTGGTTACTGAACACTGTGTTGCAAGTACTGTCTCTGATCAGTATCATGTGCTTTCTCTGAGAAGTTATATAGGCAAGTCCCTGAGGATGCAAAAATATTTTTCCCAAAAGCCCTACATTAACTCAAGCAACCAAGAAAAAGTGCAATCAGACAATGCAGTGCCAGTGCCCTGCCTGATATCTTTTCAATGTATGGGATCCTGGAACTAGATCAGTCTTCAAAAAATGATCTACAAAAAGCTGACTTGGAAAAACATATTCAAAACACAGCTTACTACCTAATTGCTAAGCAAATGACTGTTCATTTAAAGAAAGAGTAATTTTTTACTACATTTTTTTAGCAAGCAAAGGATCTACGTTTGTAAGATAACCTTACGTAAAAATAAAAATTGTTGACCTGGAGATACAGGAGTTCAAGAACAGAACATGGTATGCCCGTATGTGTCAGACATGGGATGAGAAGAAGTTGCTAGGATGGGTAAAATCACATTTCTGTGTCTACAGTTATCCACAATGGGATCTTATTTGCTTGTCCAGACAAGAGCTTTACACCAAAGCAACTCAGGGCAGCTAGAAATTCAAAACTGCTGAGGCACCAGATGAAGGTCCCGCCAGCCACACTCCCCCCTGCCTGTGCCAAGTGCCACTCACTGCAGGGTCTGCAGCCCCCTGGCAGTTACCAGGAAGGGGCCCCTGGGTCCTACAGCTGCATCAAGTAACCTAATGGCACAAAAAAAGTCACTGGTTTATAAACATTGACTCCCGTGTATGAAACGATAAATACTAATGACCCATGTGCCATCAAAGCAAATTGACAAAGTCTAACAAGGACTGTAAAGCGTAGGACACACAGCTTGTCTGACAAGGATATTTTTTTATATTGAAAATAAACAGTAAATCTCCAGAACAGAAAAACAGTAACACAGCATCTCTCAAGATACAAACTTCCCTGTTTATCTCTGAAGCAGAATGCTCAGCACATAGAATTTCTGGAAATAAAATTTAAAAACAAAAAGCCACGAACCCTTAGGAGCCATTTGTTTCTTCAGCACTGTAGCAAAGAAAAATTCCCAGCTAACAACTCTTGTAGCTACAGCATCAGTCATTTATCATCAATAAATCATCAACCTTTAAAACAACCAAATCAATGAAAACCACAACAAATGGCCTCTATGAAGAAGAAAGGTATGTTGTGTTTGCATAACAGCAATCGAATAAAATTTAGTTTATTCATACTACTTCGCATGCATAGCACCAAACGTAACCATTCCCGAACATGAAATCCCTTCTCTTAAACCTAAAGGGTTTTTCATATAAGGAACAGTGAGGAGAGGCATAACGACTTCCCTTTTCTGCGTCACTTTGGATTACAACCATTTTCTAGATCATGTAGCCTACAGTTGCCACCACAGGGAGAAGACAGACTAAACTGGCAGGATAAAACAGCGGAAGTTGACTGAAGCAAAACATGTACTGATCCAAAACCTCTCAAGCTCACTGGAGCGTGTTCTTTCGGGGATCACTGTCCTTCTCCCTCTACGTGGCAAGCTTAGAATCTGAATGGCCACTGCACGACCACCCTGCTCGCCAGCCCAGACTGCTCTCCTGGCTGTGCTTCTGACCATGCTGAATTCAGCACCAAAAAGCCATAGGGAAAACACCCTGCGGCTGCTACTCCTCCTCCCACTACCTACTTATTCTACTTTCACAGCTAATGTAGAAAGAAACCAGACTAAGTAAGCAAGGAGAGGAGCACCAAATCACAAGAACGATGAACACGGATTTGAGCAAAAGCATATGAGAAAGAACAAGACATTACTAACAGAACATATGGGTGGGTAGGTCTGAAAGAGACCAAACATTTGAGCAAGAGCAGGAGCAATATGCATTAGCAAGTATTGCTTACTCCCTTTATTCCGTTTACTCTGGCTTTCATACTTTGGAAACTTGCAGCACATGCAGTCAGACATAGACCATGTATCTTCGAGACTACATATTCAAAAACCTGATACTGTGCAGGTGTGGCTCAAGCAGAAATGAACAAACAAAATTGCAGAATACCATAACACGTTATGTGGTAAAATTCACACCATGCCTCACCTACATGCACTACACCCATGAGACCGCAGTGCAGAGATTCTCAATAGGTCTGTGCAAGGCAGCTCACGTAGGAGAAGCCCTTTGAACATGACCACACAACCTCGTGGCTAAATGTACCTTACTGACATACCCTGAGTCACAACACATCCATTTTAATTGACAACTACTAATTGACATCTTTCTACATGCACTTCTCAGGCTATGCCACACGGCATCCAGAAGGCATTAACTGTGCTTTTAAGTTTGGACCTACAATACTATCTGATTTGGAGACTGCGGTTGAAAGTTGAAATAGAAAAAGTGTTGGTCCAACAACCAACTGCCCACTGATCACTGAAAGCAGATATTGTCATGCCACAGTAAATTAGGCAAGTTGATAACAAGTGAGCTGTTCTGACAACCCAAGGCCACTTATGCATGGAGTATGATAAAGGGCTTAAACAACTGATTGAACCTATACACCTGTATGCCCAAGGTTTAAAACCTCTTGATCTACAGAACTTGCCTTTTTTCTTTTTTTTATATTAATACCCTTTGTAGAGTTATGGTTTGATAAAAAAGTCTGTCCCAGCAGGTTACCGTGGGAATAAGGATCTACAAAACATAGTTTTTCATTAGCTTAGGGCTTGTGCATGCATCATACTGCGTCTCTTTCTTCTCTCTCCCACAACACCCTGTAACCAAATACCACAATTCAATGAGATGGTAAATAAGCCCCAGACACATCTTAAACTTCAAAAACACAGGTGCTCTGTTAACTTTCCATCTCTTCCTCTTGAATCAGAAGCAGAAAGGAGGAGAAAAATGTATACATCAAAAAGACTGATAAATGTTATAAAGACTTCCTTTTTAAGGAACTGAATAAAGTGACTTCCCTCAGAGAACAACATTAATTAATGAATTAACTATTATTTAAAATACTGGATATGCAGTGTTATATTGGGGTAACAGGCAGAAATGAGTGTCATAAGATTTACTTCAGTAAATTCAGCTTAATTTGCCACTTCAGGCTCATTGTCTCATCCTCATGCAAGAACCTGTCATCTTTGTTCCCTTCTCTTCATTTTTACTGAACCCAATGTGACTCAGTGGAGTGTAGTTTGACCATAAGAAGAGCACAAACGCATGGGGCTGTGATCACTCTGCTTCTGCTTCGCTCCTCAGCCCCAGCCACATGCACAAACTGCTTACTTCTTTCTGAGGTCTGTGCACCGCAGCAGCAAAACCAAACAATTACTCTTCGAGAGCTGTTCACTCAACCCCTCCCACATTTACATTCTCCAGTAACCTGGGAAAAGGTTGGAAAATGAAATCCAAGACAGTAAAAAAGCAGAAAATAAACTTTCAGATTGTTTTTCACACATGCCTGCTAGAACAAGGCTCCCACAACACCCCAAGTTCTGGAATTCACTTTTCTTTGCAGTAATTCAGTGCTTGCTGGGCATGCTAAATAATTAAGCAGCCAGGGAACATGGTATTTTGAGATGATACGGCCTTAACAAACTCGTGTAGAAGTCAAGTCTCAGAAACATCTACATAAATTTCAAAAGGCTTTTGCAGTTCTAGAAAAGTGTCTTGGCCTCAGATTTCTTTTTGAAATAATGCCTTGATTAGCCAAGTAGGAAGCATAACTTGTAGCAATTCAACTGGGCATTTAGAAAAATTTCTGAAACACTGATACCCTCCCCCATCTACTGCTAAGCACCATTTTGGGATGGGAAGAGGTATCTCAAGGCTAAGATAATGCCATGGTTGTCTTGATTGCTGAATGAACTAAGCTAAACTTTATCCAACAGGTTCATAATTTCAGGTGCACTCCTGAGTAAATGAGAAGACACATGGACGTGTCACTACAGAACTGTTAAACACTGCGGACTATGCAATCTACCAAAAAAACTCAACAGATCAACTACTGTTCTGTAATTAATATATCATACAAACGAAAATCATCCATGGGGAATTCTGAAGGTTTTGTGTGCCTCAGCATGCTTCAGTGTTACAGCTTTTTCTTATGATAGAGAGTATAGGGAGCTTTGAGATCTTTTAGATAAAGCTTGTAGTGGGTTGCTCTTCCAAAATTTTCCTCGTCTTTAAGGGAGGAGGTTGGTATTGCACCGAATTACCAATTCATTGCGATGCTAATAAAAGTGGTTTGAAAAAATTCCAAGAGAGCGTGGATAGGACGTACAGTGTATAGCAATTGTGGTCTGCAAAAATGTGACTGCCACAATGGATGGACACTTGGTGGGGCCTTACTGGGCAGGGTGCTTCCACCTGCCTTTTTGTATGATGGTGCTTTACCCAGCCCTTCACCTGAGGTGCCAATTGTCCTTCTCCAACACCTGCCAGGCGACGTCCCCGCTGCGAGCTCCCTCCAGCAAACACCACTGCAGTGCCACGGCCCACAGTGCACTTGGAAGCCACTAGTACAAAATATTTGTAAATACAATAAAAGATAAGTCCTTTCCCCATTGATCTCTATTCTTGTTGTACTGAATTTTGAGAATTTTCATAGATGGTGAAAAAACACGTCAGGTAAAATGACAGAGGTGAAAAAAGAAAGAATTGCAGCTGGAAGCTTCTTTGAAAGAGGGTTTCCCAGGGTTTTGTAAGGAAGTGATCCTTTGCTCTCCTCTCTGGCCACTCCTGTTCCCCCATGGGAAGTGGAAAGAACTGCAGCTCTAGGCAATGGCTGCTTCCTGGTCCTTGCAAGATGAAGCAGAGACTTCAGCCCTGCCAGACCTTCAGGTGCAGCCCTACCTATTGCTGATTCTCCATCCTCCAAGCCTGTCTGGGCTTTGTAACACGGCTTAGGAAGCTGGGCAAAGAAGGCTTTTGGGGAGTGCATCTGATAGAAAGATGGGAAAAGAGCCATTTTTATCAAGGCATGGTTTATAAGTGCTGCAGCTTGAGAAGAACATGGTTCTTAACCTTTTGGAAGTTTTGCTGCATGGCTTCTAAGGTCATTGCTGCTTTGCAGCAGTCTTGCCTGAGCTCATGTCCCAGGTTCCCTGTTCGCAGTCTTCTACGCTGAAGCCTACAAGTAGAGCCAGTGTTTATACACTGCTGTCTTTCTTTAGAAAGACCACTACCTACATCACAACTTCGAGTAAGATCTGCCTGATGGAACTATCAAGCCACAGCTCATTTCAACTTCTAAGTTATTCATTAGATAGACCACCAAAAAAGAGGAAACAAAAGCAAATCAGTAAGTTAGATCTTTACAAAGTCTCAAAATACTTCTAAAGGATGCTTGTCAGAACAAACAAATGTACCAAAGGAAGAAACAGCCTCATGAATTAAATAAAAAAAATAAATAAAAGGAAAACATATGAAAATTTCAACAACCGTGCCAATCTGTTGCAAGCTGTACCCGTGCCAGTGGGCGGCCTCGGGGCACCGTAGGATTCCTCAGTGTAGTGCCAAGCTCCAGCAATATTGTTATGGTTAGAGAGGAATTTCTCACAAGAGCTAACAAAGGCAGAAGGTCATAAATAAACACAGCAGGATCGCCTTGTCAGTTCTCATTATTAGCGCTGCAGGCACTTGCTTTTCTATGGGCTGCTCACAGGTTCATTTAAGTGTAAGAGCTCCTCCTCAGAATTTCACATGCTCATAAATAAAGACAACATTTCATTAGAAAGAAAGGCACACCTAAGTTATTTTTTATTATGGGGGTTTTTTACGCACACAGGGGCACATGTGCTTGAGCCGGCTGTGCTGTCTGCAGCCACTCTATCTGTACGCATCCTGCACTGGCCAAAACCTTGCACTCGGCTAACTCAGAGCTGCAACACCCTTCTATGCTGGCCTCCGTGACGCCGTGCAGGCCTCCCTCACACCACGGCCATAATGAACGAGGAGAGCCGTACTACTGTAATAATGGTCACCAGAATTACATCTGGCCAGGAAATGAGGCTGAGCTCCTAAACTGATCCTGACGTGCATTATACAACTAGGAAAGCACAGCTGTGTGATCATTACTGCAATTATAAAGTGACATTTAGTGTTAATTTTCTTTTCTTACTGAATTTTGAAACAGAAAGGGGGCAGAACCAGTAACTCTGGGGGTACAAATGTGCAAATAAAGGAGACAAAGGTTTTTAAGATTGAAAATGTTGATCCTTCATCACCCGTCAGAGGTGAACAAACAGCCGACTGAAAACACCTTGTATCTCCCATACACATACCCACCTTTATCTATATTCATACCTATATAAATGAGTGAAAAGTAAGCTCTATGTAAAACTAGACACATTTGAAATAAATTAACACTACCATGTAGTGCATGCTGATTTCAAGTTGCAGGTATAGTGCTTTTCAGAATATTAGGGGAAATCAAGAGATCAGCAATGCTATCTCTAGAGAGTTTTTATTTTCTACTTATTACCCCACAATAATAGAAAAAACCCAGTAAAGATGTTAATAAAGCTCAAGGGTTCACAACCTTGGAAACACTGACAGTAAATAAAAAGTAAATAAAATAACAGGCCTTATGTTATACAGAGGATGCCTGGCAAATACTTCTCAGTGACCATTCCTTCCAACACAAGAGAGGTGGTAGAGAATGTAATTACTCACCTGCCAACCCCTTCCCCCAAAATACTGCTCTCTCCTATGAACCGTAATGAACACTAATGTACCAGTACATTAAATGGTCATGTCTATCCTTCCAGTTGGCTAAAATCTGACCAATGTTATTGTTACTATAAACTCAAATGCTCACCTTTTAAAACAAACTACGTGACCAACAAGCAAAGCCCCTTGTCCCTTGCTTTCTGGGAGAAGCTTGGGAAAGCAATTTTCCTTCCAGTTTGCTTCCTATCCCATCACCTGCTATCAAAAGGAGTTGGGTTGTTAGTCCTCAGGCACTACAGCAGAAAAGCCATGTTCAGAGAACTGTTTCTCTGAGCTGTGCAGCCCTTCATAACACACCATTCATCATTATCAACACCAGGAGTTGCTGGAAGAGCCCTTGTAAATGAAAAATCACCCTGTTTAACTTTTAGAGGCGGCCAGTCCACTCCCTTTGGCCTCTGTGCTGAGGCAGAGTTTGTACCTGGGGCAGTGGGCTGCCGGCCATGCTGTGTGTGCCCTCTGCCCTGCCAGGAGGGCAGCAGCCCCTCTCTCTCCCCTTCTGCCAGCGGGAGCGCACGGAGCCGCTCTCCAAACGGCCGACCCTAAACTGGCTTCTACCAGACCCAGTGCCAAAGGGGTGAGGGAAGTTGCTTTCCTTCTGCACACCAGCAATGGCGTGCCTCTTGGCTCCAGACTCCTTGAGAGGAAAGAGCTTCTGGAAGTGGATGGAGCTGGAGGAAAGAACAACAGTTTGCAGCTGGTCAGCTCCTTGGTCTCTCCTGATGAGTAGGCAAGGTGCTGCCAGGTCACAGGGCAGGCTGCAGTCCCTTCTGCAAGCACAGAAATGGAGCTGCTACTCTATTTCTAGCCTCTTCCCTTTGCTCACTTCTTTCTTATTAATATTTTAAAAACATTTACGTGGCAGACACGTTGCAATTAATTTATCTTCCCTGGTCAAAACACATTTACTTCTGTAGAAACACTCCTCTGCCACCCATTTCAAAAGAAGAGCTGGGTTTCAGCCCACTCACTCAAACATAAATTTGTATTAATTCTTGCACCTCATTAATTATTTCAGAAAAGAAGAATTCCTTACACAAGTCAGAGAGTGACCTAAACCTACTAACTGGTGTGTGCTATGAATGGGAGTGGACAGAGACAAGGAGAAAGATGCTTTTCAGGAGTCTCTGCAGTGCTTTAAAGTCACAGTGAGAAGAACTTCAGATTTCACAGACTCGTTTTACATTTTTTTTTTTTTTTAGTACCATCTGTTTTGTTCTCCAGAGGTTTTGGTCATATTTCAGTACCACAACATCCATGGCTTTTTGAGACTTTTGGTATCTTAAACTTATTTTACACAGTTACACACTTGGAATTTCCTATAGAAAACATTATAGAAATATTTCAAGCACATTATATTTCTAAATTAAATCATTAAATAGTTTGTCATATGCAGCAGTATATTTCAGTGCCACAGATGCACTACTGTGGAGTTTTTCCTCTAAGAGTGCAAAATATGTATTTTGTACTGTCTGAAAAAGGTAATTTTACATTTGTTAAGAGTATGAAAAAATTATGCAAAGAACAGTTGAGGGAGGGGAAAAAGAGGAGGAGGTATATTCTTCAGAAGCATTATGGAGGTATTTTCTTGTTACAAAACATCATTTGTTATTTTTCAATCAAAGGAAACTGCAAGGAAACACTAAAAAGGTTGAACCAACCACTTAAAAAATTATGAATGCCAAAAGATCACAAATAGCACATTAATGTCGGAGTGTTGGCTCCCACTGACCCCTCAGGATTTTAATTTTGCTTTCTAAAGGGAGAAAAGAGGAAAGAAACAGAGAAGGCATCATTAGACTATGTCCATACTGCCTTGCCTTAATTTTTAAGCTAAAACCCCCAAACTGTGTCCATGATCTGTATCGGTTTGTACCTGACCACTTCAGCTGTCCCTGACACTTGACCTGCTTCCGAAAAGCAAGAAGTCCAATTTAAGTCGACGGTCCTACAGGGAAGTAATGGTTTGACCCTTGGTCCCTCCACTGCAACCGTTCCAATTCTCTAATGATTTCCCTGCAGGGTTCATTTACCAGTTCTGGGTCAAAGACCAGCACATCCACGAAGGCAAGGGGCAGCAGAAGCACTGCATGATGGATTTGAAAATAAGTGCATCGTAAAGGAAACCTCCATCAATTAGGGACGGCCTTTGAATTCAAAACAAAAGGAAGCAAAGTGCAAATCATAATGTCTTCTCTGCTCACTTTAGCAGCACACGATTTAGCAGACACATACAGCAAGAGATGCATTCTAGCCTAGGTGCAAAACCAGCAATCATCCTAGGGCAAACAGTCCCCCATTCATCCTCAGAAGAGATGGCCTTTTGCTCACTTTGGGCAACTGGGAAGTTGAAGGGATTCACTATTCGATTCCATGCCAGCTTTTGGGACAACTTAGTACCGTGATATGTGCATCATGACTTTAATGGGAAATATTAAAGCCTGCTCTAACTATGAAGCAAAATATTACTGAGGTCCACTTCTGCTTTCTGGAATCTGTGATTTAATTTACTTTTACAGGGAACTGCAAAACTACCAGTTATGAGTACATCTTTTCCATCCACCCATTGTCATGCATGTACTAAAATGGCTGCAAATACCCTTTTTCTCCCAGTGCTTTTCAATACTGAAATGCACTACATGTTTTTTTTTTTTTTTTTCAAAAGAAAGGTATGAGGAAATATTTTAAAAAACAGAAGGAGAGAGGCCGGANACCCTTTTTCTCCAGTGCTTTTCAATACTGAAATGCACTACATGTTTGTTTTTTTTTTTTCGAAAGAAAGGTATGAGGAACTATATTTAAAAGTACAGAAGGAGAGGCAGTAAGGGCCTAAAAATATGAACAATGAAGAAAATAAAAGATATCTCTTGCTTGTTCCTAGTCAAAGATTGAGGGAAAAAAAGAAATACTGCCAGCAAACATGCAACATAAAAAAAAACGAGAACGCTAAAAATAACTTTTAAGGAGGTCTGTGATTTCCCATGTGAAGTGACCAGGCAAAGGCATGTTATCAACTCTGCTGATGCTAGAAGCCATGGCCATGACTAATGGTCACTGAGCTCTCACCTAGTGAATTCTGCTTAGTTTTAACAATTAGAGAGCTGTAGCCACACATGCAACCGTTTTAATGCTACAGTTATAAGACCACCAAAACTAAAACATTAAAGAAATCCGACAAGTTGTGGTTTTGGTTTTTGGTGTTTTGTTGTGGGTTTTGTTTTGTTTGTTTGTTTTTAGATGTTTTTAGTACATTTAGGCTTCCGTTCCCTATCTATTTTTGAAGGACAGCAGAAACTGCTTATCTGATATTCAAAATATGTTTATCATGCTTCTTGCCAAGGCTTTTCAAATTTAATAATGACTGAGACCATTTTCCAGGAGTTCCAAAAAGCCTGAAAAGAAAGGACTTCATAGTGTTTCAACTTAGCATCTGAAAACTGTAAGTTGTCTTTTAAACTTTTGCCTGCCTGTGTGCACGAATACCACATACTCTCTCCAACATTCTGCCCGATACTAATATGTGTGTATTTTTTTCCTGCACAAGAAGCATAGAAACCTATATTCTTGTTAAAACAGAGAGAAAGAAAAACATTACTTTCTCCAACAATACTTATCTGAAAAAATAACATGGCTGCTAAGACTGAGAACAGCCGATTTTAAACAGAGAGGAGAGATATAAAATAATAAGGAAAAACATTGCAATAGACAAACTTTTTACATCACCTCTTCACAAACGCAAAATTTACAACTATATAAAATCCTCAGTATTGAGCCCATCAAGTTTGCTGATCTTGAATCTCATTAATTACCCCCCAAAGTTTAGTATTCTGACTTCTGTTTGGCAAAAGCAAGGGATGGGCAACATCCGCTGGAATCTGAGTGAACGGGGTTTATCTATGGAACCAGGCTGGCTGAGAATAAGTTCTTGCTGCCAACCACACCATATGTGACAGGAAAACTTTTGTTAATAAAAACCATATTGATGTACTTGTTAACGACTTGAACAGCCCAGTAATTGAATTTAAACCAGTTAACTATTCACCAGGGCTTCATCAGCCCACCTCCTTCATCTCCCCTAGCCCTGTGTTATTTCAAAGCAAGTGGAAGAATTTTACACCATACTACCCTTCCCACCACAACCCTTTCACCATTATGGGTGCTCGGGAAGCCTAGCATTTGAGCAGCTCATTTGAAGAGCTCTTAACTGCATTTTTGGAAGAACAAAGCAGTTTTATAACTCTCTCTATACAAACGGAAGGCACTTCTCTGAGGGGCTCTCATTTTCAGTCCATCAATAAGTGACACCGATATGTTACAACTGGCTACCACCATGGAGACAAAGTGTGTCTGTCCCTGACCTCAAAAGGATCAATCACATCAATGTTTCCATGAGGTTTGGGGGTTTTTATTAAAGGGATCACGGAAAGAAACAAAGCTCCCCAAAGTACATAAAATGTTTTAATGTGTAAGTTTTTCAATTTCCTCATCAGCAACATTATTTGAAAGCTGAATTACTAAAAGGCTGCAATTACAGAAAGACGGTTTTCAGTAGTTTTTTCTTGAAGTAGTAATTCTTTAATTTCTTTTCCCTCATTTTTCATCAATTAGGTTTAATTTTTCCTCTGAGCCAACACAACGGAGCTGACAATAAAAGCCTGATGCAGCAAACCTTTCCGGAGGCCCTTAAGCCAAGTGATTTCAGCTTATAATCACGATATTGCATTCACAACTACCTTCCACTATGGCTCCACCTCTGCTCAAAAGTGTGGTTTTGCAAGATTTCTTCTGGGCTGGCAACATTTTGCTTTTGTAGTTGTATGCAAAGAATGGCTCACTACAAACATTACTAGAAATAAAGGAACTAATTTGTTTATTTTTGCTCTAATTAAATTACTCTGTGCAGCTCATTTATCTCACACAGACCGCAATTTACTACTGCCATTTATTTAAACAAATTCTGCATCTGATGAACTACTTATTGGTGAGCACCTACAAAAAATGAAGACATTTCTCTGAGAGCAGTCGCTCTCCCTCCCTAAATTCAGGCAGGAACAGAAAAGCCAATAGTTAGTTGTCTTTAACTGTACACGGGGTCTCAGACTATACAGTAATCACACACATTGTAACAGATTTGCACAACATTTGGGCAGCATCTCAATGGATTGATAGCTTGTCCGCAGAGATGTGAACTTATCAAGGTTCTGCTTCGTGTAGATATCCAGACAAGCAGTTGGCAGCGAGGTTTCTTCTGCACTAATTACATTCTTTTCCAAAAGTTCACCCTGCCTGGGTGTTCAGGTAATTGCAATTAAGGCAAGAATCTGGTAATTAGAAATTCAAGTGCCCTGCCAAGAACAATACACTTCCTCTTAACGTGCTGCCCAAAGAACTAATTCACTTGGAAACGACAGAAGCTGATGTGAAGTGGCAGAGTAGATGTTGATTAGGCAACAACCACAGAAGAAAATTCCCTTCCCCCTAAAATCATTTAGACTCTTAGAAAGCGTTTTATTACCGTTGAAACATATAAAATAAATTTTTAAAAAATCAAAATTCCAGGCTTCCAAACAGCAGTATTTTCTGTTCCCATGTTTGCTTAGAATTTCTGCACTGTCTTTCTTGAAGCTGAAAATACAGTACTGGCCATACTCCCCCTTCCATCACTCACCGAAAGCTAACTTTGTATCATGACTCAGCAATTACTGCTCACAGGCATTACTGAGTAACTATCAAATCGCTCAGTAGTTGGTAAAGTTTAACACAGAACAACGAATACATTAAAAAAAAAAAGTATAAAGCATATAAAGCAAAGCCACTCACAGTTTAGTGCTCTCACAGGACAGACAGATACTACACTGTCCACTAAATTCCAAGTTTTTTAATGGTATTGTTAGTTGGAAACGAATGGTTATTTTTTACTCTCCTTACACATTTCTCTCTAACTCACAGCTGTTCTTGTCAATTCAGAATAACATCTCTATCCCAATCTTGGGCCTAGCCCTATTTTTTTTCTTTCAGAAAACACAAAAAGCCTTTCTCCCTTGGGGATAAGAAAACTCTTATTGTGTGTATATTGTGTACGTGTGTGTGTGCGTATTTACACAGTTACATGAACACAGACGTTTCTGTCCAAATCAAAGCCCTGGAATCATGTGCCTGGCTTTAGACATAGCTGTGACTATTCATTTTTATATAGCCGAGCAATTTGAAATTCAAAGGTGGAGGGCTCTGGGATGATGTTATTTAAAATTGTTTGAAAAAAATTGGGGAGAGGGGAGAAATTCCCTCCCTCTTTCTGAAGAAAAATGCATACCAGGTCCACATTCATGCTAGATGAGTCAAGGGAAGTGCTCTCTCCAGTACTGCACTCTGTGGTTCCCAAAGAGTTTCTTCTGGATGACATCACTACCTCTTCTAGTGTGCTTACCCCGGCACTATCAAAGGAGCTTCTGTTGCCTTGTCTCGTGTTTCACCCACTGGAGGCTTCAATAAAATCCCATCACTGGGATTGATCTGGGGATCAAAAACCACCACAAGCATCACTCACAGAATCCAGAGCGCACTTCACAAACGGAGCCTAGAGCAGCACGCAAAATGTGTATAGAGCCCTGATGGAAAACCATGAAAAGGAAAGGACGCTTTGAAATTTTCAAGTTTTGTTGTTGGTTTGCTTTCATAAAGCACTGTAAGAGCAGTACTGCTCCCCTCCCGCCCCCTATGTTTTTGAATCTAAAAAATTACTCTGTTCTCTCCTGACCTCTGTTTCCTATTGCCTTAGTGGGTTTCCAAGATTTCTTAGATCGTAGCCAGACATAACTACTAAAGGAACAAGCTGAGATCATCAAAACCTCGTGACTGAAACGCTGAAAACAAAATAAAATGTACAGTTTTCACCACCCACACCAGAAGTACATCGAGTGCACAGCAAGAGAAGCCTACAGTAAGAAATTACCTCTCACACGCTGCAGCAAAGCCTCAGGAGCTAATAATACAAGAAATAAAACTGCTGTTTTGATTGATAGATCTGTTAAAGTTTCTTATCGCTTATTTCCAACAATGTCAGTCAAATATGTTTCACCTTTTATCAGTAACAAAATAAAGTTATTTTTGCCTGAGAATCTAAATTATAGATACTTACACGTAGAGAAATAGCACTAAGCCAAGCGACAATTGGGGACTAATGTTTTGCAATTGACTTAACAATGTATTAAAGAAAAAATAATAAAGATTAACTCTTACCATCTAACACTCTGTTCCTTCCTATAATTCATTTCAGGTGAACGTAAGCAAGTTGTCTAGTTCAGGTACATTGGGTTTTAACTTAAGTAATCTTCCCCTTTACATCACGATACAATACCGAAATTAACTGTATGGATTCTTTGTTCATCTAACAGACAAATTTTACATATGTTACACAAGTATTTACATGTTTATGCAAACACACCCATTTGTATATACACAATACAGATAATGTAATCTTTGACTGGTAAAGCTGGGTACTGAAAAATTGCTCACTCTCAGCAAGGCTTTGCGGTTGTATCATAAGTGATTTTTATTTTCCCGGGCAAGTTAAAATCTATTGTTCAAGGAGTATGAAAATCCTCTAACCTGCATGCTGATTTCATAGTTACAACATGCTGAAAGTCATCGGATGCTTTGTACATGGCATAAGAGTGAACTAGTGTTTTGCAGGGAATTTGGACTAGAAAAGCCTGGAAAAACTTAGGAGCCTTATCCTCCTTGCATATACACACACTGACACAGAAGCAGATGAAGAGCTGATGCATCCACACAGTTGGATAAGATCATTTCTCAAGGTGCTGACGCTATCCGCACACAAGCAGGGCTGGGCCCCATTCCCTTCCTAATGGCAGGGGTACATCACAACCCAAAGAACAACAGAAAACTCTAAGATGCCACAAACCACAAAAAAGGCAGAAGAATTTAGACCGAAAAAAGGGATTTGTCATGTCAAAAGTTACCAGATCCAAGGCTGATGGCATGTGTGGGTCCATCCTGCTGCTTCTGAACACCTGCTGGAAGGACCCACTCCCACCTGGGACCCACGAGGAGCAGCAGCTCCCCCGCTCCTTTCCACAGCCCCTTCTCATCTATGGGCTGCTGGACTAGGATTGCAACTTATACTACACTAGACCACGCTATAACAATGTTACCTCCACTGGCTGAGCACAGATGTTAAAGATCTCAACAGCGTGCCAAGCACCGGCCACGCTCCCCAAAGCTGCCTGCTGTCAGGGGTATCCCATCTCAAGAAGCAAAACTGCCTGGGTTTCTCTCTGGACCACAAAATCCATGTCTTACACACTGAATATTTTATCATAAACTAAGTAATGTAGAATGAACTTTCTCTTGTACCATCCTTAAAAATGGTTAAAAAGAGATTTTTTAGAAGTTAAGATTTTTCTATATAACACTCCATAAAACAATAACAAAGCATTTTACTGCTTCTTTCTTCAAAGATGCACAGCTTTTCTGAGAGCTGCATCCATTCAAGTAATGGAAAGAAGCCAAGGTGCAACCAGAGGCACTTACATTTTGAAATCCAAATGGTCACTTTAGAAAAATTATACTAACCAGAACATTGCAATATAAATTGCTCCATAAAAGCAGCAAACTGCCTTATAAACTGCTCTTTTAAAACTAACTTTAGAAAAAAAAATAGGTTAACAATGGGCTACATAGCTGTAAAGTAAGTTGCCAGACCCCAACCAAGATGATGAAAATCAGCCATAAAGAAATTTTGGTGAACAGCAGAAAGAACAAGGTGATGAATATATTTGGGGGAGCGATCAGGCCTTGCAAATTCAGCAGCAGAGTACGTGCATAACACCGCATCCATCTCAAGCTGGCATCCAGTTCACCAGGCATGGTGTTCTAGACAAATTCATTATCATTCAATAATAATGACTCAAGAGCCAGTATTTTCTGGAAAAAACCCCAGATTTATCGCAATGGACAAGCAGCAGACTGCCAGCAGTTAGATAGGTTTGGGGACAAGTCAACCACACCACAGAATTTCCTCCATTTTATAAATGTTCCACTGTAACACAGACAGATACCTTATTTTCCTCACTTCAGATTGAAGTCCTCTCCAAAATCCTATCCAATGTCTTTGTGAAACAGACTCCAAATATTTTTCCGAACCACAGGTGAAGGCTCGTGTCAATGCAAAGAATGACACAACAGGAAAATTACTGGACTAGCACTGTTTCTCATTAGCTAATTTTTATTTCTTTTTAAAGAAGATACAGTTTCTAATGACCTTCCCACCCAAAGGGTAAGAGCTTTGTCACTTGTGAGTTATTTGTATACTCTTGCTAATTGTATCGTTACACTCCTCCAACTGTTATGAATATTCATTTTATCTCACTTCTCTCCATGCACTTATTAACCGTATAACACAAATACTCGAGAGATTCTGCGTGTGTGTGTGTATATATATGCATGTGTGTGCATGATTTTATGTAAATCTGTAGCTGACCTGTGCACACAAAACACTATTCACTGGTGGTACCACAGCCCTTAGAAACAAGGTTTTAAAGCTCTGACTGGCAACAGAAATTGCAAAGGTTCCAAATAACCAAATTTCACCTCAAACAAAACCAGTTCTTTTTATGACCATTTTCCTGGCAAGGATATGAACTCACCGAGCATTTCTTATCATTATTGTTACTATTGTTTACTGAACACTAAACCGTGTTTTGTCTTATATATTTAAATTAAGAAAGTAAGCTGCCTAAAAGACCGCGTCTTGTCATGTTTGCTTCTATCTGCTGCTACAGTTTTAAAGCACAGTTCCCTTTATTTCACTTTTCCACAAGCCATAAAAAAACTCATTTCTAATTCATCCGTTCGTTCAGCTTAACCTCTCTTCTCAGCAATTAAAGCACTCTGCGCATCCCTCATCTATCACACAGCCAGCTAAATAATGCATTGCGTCCTCCGCTCATCTTTTATCATCCCAAATGACAGGTATTAGCATATCTCCCCAGTCAATTACAGTGCAGCGGAATAATCACAGCATAATTGGGCGAAAGCCACTCTAATCACCAACCCTGCAAACTCGCAGAATAAAAACTGAGTGGCAGTTCAGACAGGCCTTGCTCTTGTCCATGACTCCAGCCAACAGGCTTGGCAGGTCTCCATTTCCTTCTGCCTTTCCAAACTTGTTCTTTGGGGCTAAACTTCTCAGCACATACACACGCAATCCATTTGGGTTTTCTTAAAGGAAGACCAGCGCATTGACAAACATTACCAAAAGACTTGCTAACAAATGCCAGCCTGGAATACAGCACAGCTGTTTTCTGCCCTTCAGATCATCCAGCGGGGCTCTGCTTTACAGACTAGCTTTGACAGATGGGTTTGTTGCTCGAGGTAGAAAGTTTTACATTTCATGTTAGAGCAAGCAGAATTTCTTTTCCTTTAAGTATAAAGGATTTGTGAGATCTAACACAGTTAGGTACTGCTTTAGATGGTGCTGCTTACTGCAGACATTAGCCTTCTGGTTTTCAACACTAGTAAGATGCCCACAAAGCATAATTTTTATTTGTTGTCTGTTTAATACATCTAGATTAAAATCCTACCTATGTATTTGAACATAAAACGAGTGTTTCACTTGCTAAACAAAGAGACAAAAGCAAATTAACATCACATTGCTGTCTCCTGTGCTCAATGTTGAGCAAAGGAGAGTATCAACAAAAATTTGCCATGGCCATTACGCCAAGTTAAGGCTAACAGGCTCCTGGACGTGTGCCCCTCCCCACAGCTCTCAAACTGGTGGTGCAGTACCAATCTCAGGTGAGCTACTTGTTCTGAGATTTCCCCATTCTGGCAGTCAGAGCTATGTTCTGATGGAGGAGCTCCTCGTGGATGGTGGTGGGACCATCCCAGGCCTGTGTGTGCTCCTGGAATCTGCTTACCCTACAGGGCAGGAATGCATCAGCTCTACAGTCTGGAATCCTCTCAACAGTTGGAAGTTGAGGGCATGAATAGTGCCCCGGGAAATCAGGATATGAATTGACTTCAAAAGAAGATTTTCCACAATATTACATCAGCACAGCTGAAGTTTTTAAACATATTGCAAACAGGGGGAAAGTCTTCTGAAATCTAACAGCCAAGTAATCTTTGAAATTCTAAGCGAGATGTACTAAATTTGTGCTGTTATCCCTGGTAGCAGACTCAGGTTAAGCTTATTTTCTTGGTCAGCCCCAAAGAGAGAATGAAATGCTACTAAAGAAAAAGAGCAGTTAGACATATAACCAGGCCATTAGCATAGTGCATTCCTGCTGTTTGATTAGCAGTGTGCATAACTACAAATTTTACCCAGTATAAGGTTAAATAGCACATAATGACAAAAGATCAAGACTTTCTGGAAGTAAAGTTTAGGCAAGCTACATATCTATTTCAGTCTAAAGGGAGGGGGTTGCTTTCACTTCCTTGTACTAAATACTTGAGAGCTTACACATTATTTTAGCTAGAACGCATCATCATTTTAAAAGAGCACTTAATGTTTCATCTTCTTCCCTAACCTTTTTGTTCCCCTAACTACTTTCTCTAAACCACTTTCAAATTTCTACCCCAGCATAATTTCTTTTTCATTGGCAGATTTAATACCAGATACATTTAATCAGTGGTGATCTTCCCATCCTTGCTTTCCAATATGGAGCTGAACAAGATAGGGAGGCTTTTTTCATTTATTAAACTCATTTTGTATAACGTCTCATTATATAGTTCTGTGTACCAGCACTGTTGCATACCGTGCAGCTATGGGAACTATTTGGTATTAAACCCTGTTACAAAGCTGGGGAGGGAAGAATAAAAGCTTGTGTATAGAAATACCTTCCTTACCCCCATGTCTTCCATAGGATTTATACTACTGATTTTCCAAACACAAGGCGCTGCAGCCACAGCACAAGTGAGAAGGGCAAAGCAAGGCTTGAGACTGTTTCTCAGTGGAAACGCTGGTGGAGGATCTGTGTTTCTGTCCCTTGAATGGACCTGAGTGTTCACAAAGATGTGGTAACTATTCAGCTTTCTGTGCTGCTTCTTTATTCTCTGCCACCACAGGACCAAAGCCTGCTTCTTCTGCTAAGAGCCTCAGAACAAAAGACCTACCACCTGTACCCTTCCAAACCCTTCCATCTTAACTCATTTCTCATTTGAACCTTTGCTTAAAAAATTGCATAGAGTAGGTATACAAATAACATTTTCACTGTTTTAAAAATTCCAATGTTACTCTGTTGCATCGCCTTCCAAGCTGCTTAGTTCATACAAATAGATGGAGGACGCTTTCCAAATTCCAATTTATTACCTTTTATAATGTTAGGTACTGTGTTATTCTCAACAGATTCACTGAAAACGATGTGACTTGGGGCAAAGCCAATCAACAAGAAAAAAAAAAAGCCATTAAAAATTGACTCTAAATCTTGGCTTTCAACTGATAGAAAGAGTTGAAAAAATTTTTTATTTTCCTCCTGTGATTGCTGATTTCACTCCTGTTCTGTACAAACACCAGCCGAGTGAATGAAGGCCAGTCAGCTAGGTCGTAACAGGTAGTGTTGAAAAAACCACTAAGTTAAATGCTGTTACAGGAACCTTTATAAAGCCCTACAGACATTGCTTTTCTTTCTGCACTGCTCATAAGAAGTGTTCAAGAGCTATTGAGGTTTCTTCATTTGTGCAATCTAAAGGCATAGTGCGTGTCCCCGAACAAGATCCACGAACGCTGCCCTTCACATTGCCCTGTGCTAAGAAATGCATCTGCTCTGCTTTTCTTCTGTTTTATCTTTTTCTTTTCCCGACACCAGCATCCAGCTTTATGAAATTAACAACTTCTCTGTGACGAAGCAGGCTAAGACCAAATCCAATTCTGCAGAAGTACACAAGTCTCTCTAATTTCTCAATGGATACATCTGGCAAAGCCAAAAGCTGAAGGATTTGGCAGCCTGTAATACAAAGCCTTCCCAGGAACTGCTGACGTAGTTTGAAGTGCAAACAGCCTTGTTAACAATTTTTTTCACCTCCAGGGGCAAAGGTTTCTACAGCCCTACTCCAACAGACTTTGCTGGGGCAGGTTAAAATCACAGAACGGTTTGGGTTGGAAGGGACCTTAGAGATCACCTAGTTCCAGCCCCCAAACCATGGAGGTCCACTAGACCAGGTTACTCAAAGCCCCATCTAACCTGGCTTTGAACAATTCCAGAGATGGGGAATCCATAGCTTCTCTGGGCAACCTGTTCCAGTGCTTCAACACCCTCATAGTAAAAATTTCTTCCTAACATCAAATATAAATCTAGTCTTTGTCAGTTTGAAGCCATTCCCCCTTGTCCTATAACTACAGTTCCTGACAAGCTGATAGGGTTGAACAATGAAGGTTAGGACTCTTCTATCTGTCCACCTCACTGCTTTGCTGCTTTCACAGAAAAATCATGATAAGAGAATGTAAACTTGCACCCAGATACTGAAACTCAAACTGAGTCCCATGGTTTAAACTATGACTGTCTGGACGACCTTATGAGGTTTGTAGCTTCTGGTAAGTAGTTAACACCTTCTGCAGTATCATCTGTCAAAGCACCTCCTGATAGACACCTAATCTAAAGAATGCAGAGATGATCTGTAAAATCACACAACTCAAATTCTACAACATTACATAGTACTGGGACCGCTCTCAGCTGCTACAAGGAAGCAACTACAAAGCACACTCATCACACAGTTAACATCAAAACCTTGGCCTAAGTTTTGGATATTGCCTGCTTGATGGTACACCCAGACACATACTGGAGTTCATATTTTTGAGAAAAGTACAATTCATCTAATAACAACATCCAAAATCATGTGCTAATACGTAATTTCACAGGAAATATGAAAGGCTCTGCAAACAGCAGCTTTTAAGAAAAGGTTCTAGAATTTCAGATGGAAGGAGAACATGCTACAAAAACTCCTCCACCAACACCTCGAACAAAATAACGGCTTAAAAAAACCCTTTAAAATCTACATTACTTGGAACTGAAATTCGGGAACATTATTTCCTTTCATCCACGATCAAGATTCTGTAAGCAACAAATGGATCAAGCTCCACCAAGATTTCCTATAGATGCAGTATTTTAATGCCTCTGAGCTGCATGCAAATTTCTACCCAGCAAGGGAATTACTGTGTTGATGTTTAGAAAGTGCAAATGTGACATGCTGCAGCTGCCTTGCACATTATGAGACACAATTCTCATAGTCCTGGACAATGCCTGTCTGCAAAACTGTAAAGATAGAGAAACATAAACTATACAAGGTAGTTAGCAGAGGAGGAGGGGGCAGGGGAAGCATGGATTGAAAACCAACCTCAGCACTACAGTGATGATGGAGAATTCTGTAAATTAGTCTTTGCTTCTCTGAACTTTACTTTGCTCACAGTGGACGCTATCGTGGTGTCCGAATGCAAAAGAACGGTCTGCAGAAAAAGCACGCAAGACAAATCCAAGAACTGATGGGAAGATGTATTGTCTGGAGTAAGTGGTTAGTGGGGAATCATAAGCTACTACTCTTTAAACTGGGACCTAAAGACTGTCGAAAATGTGTTGATTTGCAAAGTTTAGTCACACAGGAACTCTCTCCTGGATGCAAACTCTTCATGTTCTCACTAAGGCCAGTCCTAGAGGAACAGACACATATACAGTCCCTTCCTTCACAATTGCACTGGTTTATGTTTCAAAAATTAGGCAGCAGTATCCCTTTATCACTGAACTTTCATCATCAGTACAACACGATAATTTATTTGAAAGTCAGGTTCACGTTTGTTTTGTGGATCTTGAAGGAAGTTAAAATACTGACATTTTTATTAAAATACTTTTATTCCAATAGATCTCACAGCCCTAACACTTATTTATCTTTTTCAAGAACACTCTAATAGCGTAATAATTATGACCTATGTTCAATTGACTTGACGACTAATGAGCCTTCTGTAACCCAAGCAAAAATCCCATAAGCCTTGATAAATTACACAGATGTAACATCATAGCAATGCTCAGTCACTACTTCTTCAGAGTGAAACAGGAGTACCAAAGCAAAGCTGAGAGGATAAATGCCATCCCCAGAATGCTGTTTTCCCATTTCCCTCTTCTTTCCCAGGGGGTGGGGGCATAGTGAAGAAAATATGCATTACGTTCCTGCCACAAAATCCTTAAATATAAGAGGAAAGCTAGGAACCTCTTTTAATGTAAAAGACTTCCTACGCTACCTGGATTCTACCATTAACAGGAATGATGCCTCATTTTTTCCATGGATCTTTTAGCATAACCACACCCATACCATGGGAATACAAGTGTCTCCAAAGAACGGCATTTTCCATTCAAGAGAAAATATAGTTGATTCTTATTACAGAGCATAATACTCTGCATTTTAGTTACTGCTTGGAGGACTGTAAGAAAAACATACACGGTCTCAAAAATGGGATTAGAGCTCCCTTATCGCAAAAGTTCAGTCTAAATATACGGGAAGCAATCAGTTCTATGCGTAGCTATTCTCATTCCCTTGCTATATGTGCATGAATGAAAGCAGGCACAAGTGCTTATTACATTTCTGAGTAAACGTATGATATCAAGGAAATGATATAATCTTTGGTTATCTAGGACTTTCAAATCCACATTATTAAATAACTTACATCATCCTAAAGACAGGTTAGTAAAATGTCACGGTTTCTTCTATAAACAATGTTAAAGATATGAGACAAATTAATAAAGTAACTGCATTCAGAAGATGGTTGCAAAAAGTGCTTTTTCTAAATTAATTATTAAAACTACTTATGATTCTCTCCCTGAAAAATATTCCAAAACCTGGATAATGTCCAAATAGTACTTTGGAATTAGACATCTGCTCATCACATCATCTACCTTATAATTTCCTCAAAGACTGGTTCCAGGTATTAAAAAGCCTTTTCAAGTCTGGAATGATGAGATCCAACTACAGAATAAAAATACTAACATAGATGCACTTTAAAACAACCTCTGTTTTAAAATACTTCTTCTTTTCTGATTTGCAAGATCATACGTACGTAAGAAAAGAAACCATTTGCAATTCCCTTACAAATAATTCTTTCATAGCAATTTACCACAGAAACATAAATATGAATTATTATAAAGCATTTGGAAATCCAGAAATACTATATTACAATTTTGAATAATTCAATGCCTGACTAACTTTCAAAATCCACTTTAAAAAACTGTCTTTCCATTGTTACACAATGACTTGAAGAAGGGAACGTCTCCCCTTTGCTCAGCTATGGCAGATGCCACCTCAGGGACGGAGGAGCCGAGCACCAGACGTTTGTGCAGCCCTTTTGAAACTGAAGACTGGCACCCGCAACACTCCTCCTAAATTTATTATGCTCTTTCTTATAGCTCAGTAGCGACACATAAGCAACAAGCAGAGCTGTGAGCAATCTACAGTGACAATCTCAGGCTTATTTTATTTTCACCAAAGAGTTTACTATTACTGCTATCCATGCTGCTAGTTTACACAAAATGGACCCTAGGTATAGAAAATCTTTGATTTTATTACTTCCAATTGAGCACATACAGCTCTACAAATACGCAGTCAGAAGTTCATATGTACATAAGCCTTTTGCAAGATGTTCTCAATGAGCACACGAAAATTCAGAGTGTATGCATAAAGAAATCTCAAAATTGACACAAACCGAACCTAGCTTTTCCACTTACACCTCCTAGCACAAACTTTACTGTGCAGCAGGGAGCCATAACTTTGAAATAATAACAGATAACATTGCATTTGAGCCTTATTACCTGTTATTTGGGGCCTCTTGCCTAATTTTTTTTTTTAATACTAAAATGACAAGGGGGCAAAACCAATCACAGAAAAACAAGGCAAGCTGTCTTAAACTGATTAGCCTAGATGTCAAAATGGTCATATTCACTTTTATTGAACATCTTTCCAGCAAAGCAAATCCACTGTCTTCTAGACCAAGTGTCATATACAAGTGTACATATGCAAATATGTACACTTCAATCTACCGACTGGTGTTTGATCAATTTACATAGTTGAGTGGCTCACTCAGACTCTCTGTGCTTTGAGGTTACATGTCCCAGAATGTACTGAGCTTGTTGGCATTTCGAAAATTAAATTTAGAAAAACGTATTACTTCACAGTTCTTTCCTCTAAGTTACTAAAATATTTAAGTGTAAGATATTCTACATCTAGATAAGGGGATAAATCAAAGATCAAGACAATGAACTTCCATTCAACACCAGCCCTTTTCTGCACCTTTCATCTCTTTATCAAAACACAGAGAGATGAGCCTTGAGGGAAGCAAGTCCTGGAGTGAGACATTCCAGGCCTGCTGAAGTATGCAAGGAGACCACAGTGCAGTGGTCGCATGTACTTGAGCATAGCAAAAACCATCTTTCACTTTTAAATTAGAACATGCTGAACTCAAGGAACTTTGCAGAGCAAAATTGGAAGTATGAGACTAAAATAAGAAAGCTCCTGAAGGAATGTGAAGGTCTTGCTGCTGAGGACACACGGATGAACACATCAGCAGAATACCTAAGATGCTTTGCACTTTTCTTATTTATCCAAAAAGCTATTTAGATCGGA
>VYZQ01020643.1:128684-191387 GCA_013400655.1 Mystacornis crossleyi
GAGGTTACTTAAATAAAAAAACCCAATGCTTTACCAAACGTGATTCCTTCCCTCAGTACTACTTGGGGAAGCTTAACAACTTTGACCTTGGCAGTACTCTGCACACACACCATGGCCAAAAAAACTACAAGTTAACAAGCATATAAACAGCCATACCTACATTACCGTAAAAATTTTGCAGAATCATATGTGCCATAATGGTATTTAGTTACTTCGATGCAACAAAAACCAGTTCCACGATTCACTTCATTGCTTTCCTTCATAAACAGAACTTTACTCATTTCTTAAAATACATTTATAATTTTTAAATTAGCATGTATTCTAACTGCTCTTCCCACAGATGATTATAAGGTGTACATCCCTCCATCGCAGCACAGCCATTGCACAAGGACTGAAGCTGTAAAACCACCCGAGATATAGATTACATGTACAAGGTAATCGGTACATCAGTTCTGACACAAGGAATAACACTGTGAGCAAGTTTAGCAGGAGGCTGGGGAGATTCAAACAGATCTTGGTAAGTGGGGGGGTGGAACTGGATGATGGAATGAAAACAGACAGTCACGTTAAATTGAGCTGTACAAATAATGCTTATTTTGCTTCAAATTAAAATGGTAATGCAAGTTTTAATAAAGAGACTGTAAATTCGTCTGTTGTCTATTTCATGTAGTAGCAAGGATTTAGTACTGAAATCATAAAACACAGAATGATTTTTACACTAGGAATCTATCACAATAGTTTACATGTGTATAGTATAAAACAATGTAAAGCATTGCAATAGTATTAAAATCATGCCAAAACGATTTGTAATCTTGATCCTCCTATATAAGAAAATATTATGTCCCTGTATAATTAACTGTTCACCAAGAAAATAAAAGGAATGACCTTGAAAAACAAGATTTCCCAGTGTCATTCTAAGCTAATAAAATTATCCATCAATATCCCAATTCACTAGAAAATCCTTTTCACAAGAAGAAATTCTTAAAAAGCAAACTGAAATAATTGAAGCTTCAAAGTTAAAAAATGATGTCTTCTGTAAAAGAAATACACGTTCAGTAAAAAGCCCAAGATTCTGCATTATTGTCATTGTTTTTTCCTTTTGAAACCTGCAACATGTCAACAGCACTTTTTCCAGCAAAGCACAGCTCTGAACGATGATACACACCTGACCTTGTCTCAGGGAAAAAAAAACAGGGGAAATGAAAAACTAAATCACATCTGTCTACCCAACAACTTTCTCACGCTCCTCTCTGCAATTCCTATTCTTCACACCTAGCATTAGTTTTAACAAGCCAATTCTGAAATCAGGGGAAGCAGCCACGTAGCAGAAATCTGAATCTTTTTCTATATGTGTATTTCATGCTGTTAAAAAAGTATGCTATAAAAAAAGGCAAACATATTAACAGTAGTTTTATAAAAAAATTAATATTTGTGGGGGTTTTGCTGCTGTTTTTTTAAGTCCCAATCTGAATGGGAGCATGCTTTCTGTAGCAAGGTGGGGTTGGTTGCTGCAGGGCACAGTTCTGGTCCCACCAGTTGTACAGTCAAGTAGAATTTACAGAAGAAAAAGAAATCTGGTCTAACCTGCTCACTTCATCAAGGAAGAACAGCAAACTATTTGCAAATATTCTGAACTGCCCTCTTCCCATCCCTAAACAAAGAGACCACCTGCCTCAACATTTATTTAAAATGTGCAGGTATTTACAAGCAAACTTTGCATTCCGATTGTTAGATGACTTCTTGGTAAACCTGATACTCCCTCCAAGTTCAAACCAGCAGCGTAAATCAAAGGGGCCACACGGAACTGTAAAGGACCCGCCTGATCAGGCAGGCATCACCCCCGTTTACATGTCAACAGGAGGCAGCTGAGCGAGGGAGGATGCTGAGCAGCACACCCAGCCAGACAGCTCAGGCACACCAGACTCAGGCTGCCTGAGTGTGCCCACCAGTTAAAATTTAATGAGTAACAGAAGGAAGACTGAGAAAATAAATTCTTTTTTTCTGGTTGTAACTTAAGTCGCTGCGATGCAGTGACTGGTGTTAAATGGTGGGTTCAAACCCTTGAGGTGATGCATATTCCCACTGTGAAAGCAGTACCAAATTTTGCACTCTTCAGGCATTTCTACGGAGTTGGAAAGGGAAAACCATACTATAGACTGACTCTTCATAAAACCAGCAGGGGATAGTGTGGATTGCTGCTGCTGCTGCTGGTGCCACCACAAAAGCTGGATGTTCAATGTTGTAGCAGTTCATTTTAATATAGTGGCAATCTAAATGGACCTAGGACTGCCCAAAGAGGGATACTCACCAATCAGACAAGCAAAACTATTTGCCAAGCCTTTACTGTGAGGGTGGTGAGGCACTGGAACAAGCTGCCCAGAAAGACTGTGGATGCCCTATTCCTGGAGGTGTTCAAGACCAGCTTGGATGGAGCGCTGAGCAACCCGATGCAGCTGAAAGGTGTCCCTGTCCATGACAGGAGGAGTGGAACTAGATGACCTTTAAAGTTCCTTCCAACCCAAACCATTCCATGATTCTTACTTACAGACATCATTTGAGCAACGACTTAACAGTTGCCTTGCGTTGCATACACATCTTCTGAAAACTCCACACTGGTATTCCTAGAAAGGCAATGGGAGCTTTAAATCCGTATCAAACCCCAAAATGTGGCCCCATCCACACCTTGATAACCTAAACTGTGCAGTGCTAGAAAGGAAGGCCGTTCATCACATTTATATACATCCAGAAGTAGAGATGATGTAGGAAGAAAGACAGCAGTTTACGTTTTCTTAGCACTAATCCCAGCTGGCTGCAGGGCACTGGGCAAACCACAGGCCAGCAATGTTCAAGGGTTCTGAGGAGGGCACATTTACCATCTGTGCTCACTCCAGCTTGCCACAGAGTGCTTGGGAGCTCTGTAAAATAAATGCTACCACATACCCATGTAAACTGCCTAAGCCTAACCCTGAGGCCATCAGTATTTATTCTGCAAGCACCATGAGATGCTTCATGCTGAAAAGGAACATTAAACATGTATTTATGGCTAGTTTAGATCACTGGCAAGAGAAGAAAAAAAGAAATATCCAAGAAAGCCTGACATGCTGTATACACACAAGGACACTGCCACAGGAGACAGGTCCTTCCGAAAACCTCACCTTGTCTTGTCTTTTCTGAGACTACAGGAGTGTGGGCACAGGGCACAAGGAGGAGAGAACCAACTCTTATTTTTATCCAGCCAGTCATGACTTTCTGACAAGTGGGGCTTCTCAGCTAACATAGCTTTTTTCTCCTATTCTGTGTATCATTTTATCTTTTCTTCTTTATGGAAGATTGTCGCAGAATTGTTCAGACCCACCTTCACTGCACAAGAAGGCATCATGACCTCCAGGAAGCCTGCACTTTTTTCCATCCTCCCAGAGAGCTTTAAAATCCTCTCCATATGGGAAACGGGACAAAGTTGTGAGGAGTGGGGCATCTCAAGTGGATGCTGTTTGGAATCACCCTCCATACTGATGGTGGTTAGATACACTCCTCTACTGCCTGCAGCACTCAGGACAAAGCTGGACCACAGCCAGGACTCTGTGATGGACGGAGATGAACTTATGGCCATAAATCTCGTGGTGTGCCTCTTAATTCATATGAAACTAATTGGGGAAAAAGCCCCACAAACCACAGAGGTATTTACTGAGACTAAACTTACTGGACATTAAGAACTATTGATTATGTAGATGAAATTTCTAAAACATGATCACAATTTCTCAGTTTTGTATTTTCTTGGACGGTCCCAAATAGCATAGCAGTGATATGCACAGATTGTTCAGGAAGAAACCTGTTCAAGTTGCTGCTACCTAGTCGTAAGTACTTCAAAACACTTCAATACATCTGTATGGGGTCCCTAAAAATATGAAAAGAGCACCTTGTCCCCTGCTATAATGCCGTTCTCTGCTCTTGGAAAACACCCAGCACAAAGGGCACTCAGGAGACTTCAGCAACCCCAAAACACAACTTTAACAATGAGCCAAAGAAAAAATGTTGGAAAATCCTTTTAGTCATGTGAACACCTCAGGTGAAACAAGTCCACAAAGAAATGAAAAACAGAACTGGAGAAACATACAATCCTAACTCCTTTGAGGAGCAAAACAGAATTTACTGGAGGTTAATATGAATATCTATCTTTTCTAAGCTACAACAAATCCAAAAACTTATTTACAACTCCCAGGTTCCAACCTAAGTCAACAGTGCAAAGACAGATGTAAATGAGGACTCATTTCTCTATATTTTCCCATAAACTAAGCACACACAAACAATCCAAGTGTCAACACATCAAGACAGAAATAATTCTGACCCTTGAAAACATTCTCTTCTGAAAAGGATTAATCGGCTTTAAAACAATTTAATTTGGCTTTGAAGATGCAACTTTTATTAGTAACCACCAGATGGCAGGAGCAAAGGCTGCTTAGAATCTTCAACAAAAGAAAGCTGTCTTAAACAAGCGTTAAAAGAGAACAATTTTTAATGTCTACTTTTTCTTCTCTTCCAATGGCTTCTTTTCTCATTCTTTCCAAGAAGTATTATTTTATTGCAATCAAGCTAATACATTAAAATAAAAGAAGAAGAAGAAAAATGTCTCTTGAGAACACATTTCTCAATTTTATCTCATGCCATCTCCATCTCGTAGCTCAAGGGTTCTGTTACAGATATTGCAAGAACAACAGTCTCCTTCTAGGTTTGCACAGTCATAACTCAGTCAGCCACCAAATGTATTCCCTTTGATGTCCTATGCTTCAAACCTGGAAGCTGACACATAGCTGCACCGTGTAGCTCAATTTACCCTCGGGATTTGAACTTCTGCTATCTGGGATATGAAAATAAGTAGACTACAGAAGATGCACCATGATGTGCTGATTATTGCAATAACACAGCATCTACAAGGTGGAGGAAAGCAAAACCCCTCCCCTAAAAGCAGGAACCTCCCCACTCTGCCCAATACTCCCCCAAGAAAGCAACCCAAAAAACACTTTAATAAACTAAAGTAAAAGTAGTATGTTTGGGAGGAGAAATATTTTAGTCCTGAGCACATTTGATTCTTAAAAACATGTATCCTGTATCAGAGAAAGAGCATTTAAAAAACGCAATCCAGCAGCACATACTTTAAAAGACTTAGGAATAGACTCTCTAAACAACTTCCAGAGTTACTAAATTATGGAGACAAGGTCATCACTTTATGTTGTGTCATAAAACAAAAATACGACTAGTTCCACGAACAATGCTGGAAGCTCCACCACACAGACACATCCACATCAGAAATACCACCCTTGCTGTATTTCTTTAATAGAGCTGTCTCTCCGTTATGCTGATTTCTTGATCAAAGCGAAAGCTTTACTCCTGTATTTGTCTTCCGCAAAGGAAACATAAAATCACTCCTACAGTGAACACATCCATCGGGAATGAGATTCTTTTTCCTCAACGCCAGCAGCACACAGTCCCAGAAAAGAACAGGTGAAGCTTGCTCCTACTTCAAAACAGCATGAGATGCAGTTGTGTGGTTAATTCTGCCTCTGCACATTAGCAAACACGCCACTTGCAAAATTTGAAAGGCTTTCTTCCCTGCCCCGTTTTTAAATGACACCTGCAAATCACTAATCCAGTTGCCATTTATTCCCATGTGTCAAAGTACAATCTTAACTTGTGCAAAGCAACATAATAGTAATGATTAAGCCAATTACATCACAACACAGCTTAAAACGACACACAATGAAAGGATTAAAGCTCACTACCAAATAAGAGAGTCCTGTTCTTGGTGGAGCTCCCCCACTGTGGGAACATAAGTGTCTCTTTTCCTGTTGCACAAACTTGTGAGCCTTCTGACATGAAGCTGGTGGACTGCCATTAACAAACTTACATTAACGCAGCACTAAGCTGGGATCACTGCACCTCGGCATTAGCAGCGGAGGGCGGGCTCTGCGGCCGGCGCTGCAAACGCGGCTTATGGCTCTCCACAGGTCCACAGACAGGTTGGGACACGTGCACAAGGTGATCTCACCAGGCTTAACCGAATAAAGTCGCCTCTACCCTACGTTATTTGGGTCAGGTAGATGCTGACAGTAAAAGCCTTAGGGAAAGGGAAGGAAAGGAGAGTAAACTGAGCACAAATATTTTAAAAATCAGGCATCCTATTCTCTAGATAGGGCCAGACACCGTTTGCAGCCTCTGTGAAGTGTGTGCTACTGCATTTGACACCATAATTCCAACTGATACCAACATGCAGCTCCTACAACAATAAAATGTGGGTTAAATCTTTATATAATAACCAACCTTTCAAACTAAGCTTTTCAATTCTACCTCAGGGATTAAAAGGTTCTAATGGAAATTGAGCATCTGAATCTTTTCGGAGGATTTTAAAAACTCACACACTCTTATTTTTATTTGTTCATTGCTTTGGTCCTTAAATCAGCATCATTCAAAATGGTTAAACCTTTAACCTTTTACTTCTGCCCTGGGCACCTTATTTTCTCTGTCTCTTTCTTTTTCACATCTTTGTATTCCTCCTATTTCTCTGCCCTCTGCAAACACTGGTCCCATCTGCTAAAATAGAACTTCCTACTCAGCTAAAATAAACACAAAATAAATTGGTACTGTTAGTATTTTACACATCATCATTAGGCTTTAGTAAGATTAATGGGACTTCAAGAGTTTCCAGCTTTGAAATACATTCCTCTGTGTTGACTACAGACTCAGGCAGATATCACTCCATCCATTCACTCTTACTCTACGTTAGCTTCTTGGCAACTACGGCTTTGAAGGAACTTATTGCATATATAAGTTTATCCTCAGCAGAATTTGAACAAACCAGGCATAACTGTTAAGCCTGTCCCAGGTCACCTATCAGCTGTTCATGATTTGCGGCGTGGTCATTTCCCCTGTATCTCTCCATACATTACCATGCATATATCATGACCCTTCCAAATATTGGAACAAAAGAACCAGTCAAAAGCTGGAAGGATTTTTCCTTTAAAAACAAACATGCACTCAAGCACACACACAAATGCATGTGTAAATTAAACTGAACATCACATGTACCATTCTTGGAAAAGCTGTTACAGCACACCAACAGACTCCTCCTTCTGTAAAATTAGTTGCACAGAAAGCTGAATGGGTTTGCTTCCTTGTATTCAACCAAAAGAAAGGTTTGGACAGCAATGCAACCAAATCTGTACATATTTATACTTATCAAACCACAACTTTTATTTAAACTGACTGAAAACGTACTTAGATTTTTACAGCCTTTTAAACAGTACTGGTCTCACATAGGCACAAAATGAAAATAAAAAAGTTCATGTTAAAATGTCATTTTTACTCCAGTAAACGCTTTATGTCCTACATTTGTTTGGGGAAGACTGTTTACTTATTAAAAAGTTGAGGTGGAGGAAACAATTTTAAGGATTACTATTAATGGTTCGCAATTTGCACCCGTTCCATGCTTAAGGAGTAAAGATAGGATTTGGTACTTCAAGGTGCCTTCTCCTTGGGTATTTCGACAGTTTGACACAATTTCTTTTGTTTCCACTTTATTTTCTAAAACAAGAATTATTTTGTCTAAATCAATATGCATAGCTTGCATAAAAAGCATCCTGTAGCTGATTTCTACACATACATACGAGGATGATCATCATCCAAGACTCAACTATTCAAGGGCCCGACTACATCAGCCAGATCTTCACTTTGCCAATGATAACTACAGTGAAGCTGAACAATGTTCTGATGTCTCATTCAGAACCTTTTACTGGGAAACAGCCCCATTTGCTGCCAGTATGCATATTTACCATGACACTGAAATAACGGAGAATTTAAGAATAACAAATGACATCGTACATTCTTTCAGAAGTCTACAAATAC
Source organism: Mystacornis crossleyi (assembly GCA_013400655.1). Taxonomy (NCBI): domain Eukaryota; kingdom Metazoa; phylum Chordata; class Aves; order Passeriformes; family Timaliidae; genus Mystacornis; species Mystacornis crossleyi. The sequence goes on from VYZQ01020643.1 coordinate 136,581, forward strand.
CCTTCTTTAAAAGACAGTATTCTTGTATGTATCTACAGTCAACATAGCCTGTCAACAGCCTACAACTAAGTGGCATGTAAGGATAGGTGGAATGGATGCAGTCAAAAGAAGAGTCATCCCCTGCAGCAAATTAAGCTTCTGCTCTTGCATACAGAGGGGCCCTACAATGTCTCAAGCTGAGACATATGCTACACCCAAACCCAAAACAGACAGTTCCCTCCAACAGTCTACAACAGCCCTGCAGGAAAATTCAGGCTAAAAGCAGGTACCAAGGAAAGCATTGCATAGTGCAAATTTTTAACCTTACATTCTTCTCAAATGTGTTATCTGGTATTCAACTTGTGATCTAATTTATAAAATTAAACATTTTTCATTTTAAAAATTTTTGCTTATACACATTCTTTGTTGGCATACCAGCTCATCTGTTAATGTAACAGAGACACTAGCATTTATTTGTCATTGAGACAGACAGTAAGGAAAGCATCTCTTAAGGGAGAGAAGGGAAAAAAGTGCTTTCGCAGCAGGTCTAAATAGACAGCAAAAATAAACTCTGGGATTAACAAGTGTTGGATTATATATTTAGCTTTCTCTTTGATGGATAAAAAGTACATGACATTCCTACACATACATAGTTCACTATATAACATAAAGCTACTATTACAAGACAGTTTAAAACATCCTGATGGTTTGAAGATGAATCTTAGGAAAAAAGATGATTGTGACTCTGGACAATGATGTTCAGAGTTGACAACAGTACTGATTCAGTTTTGTAAAACTGAAGTTTAGCAACAGAAAACTCTTAAAAGTTTTTGTAGTAAAAAAGAGTTTCAAAGGATGTCCATCACGACGACAAGACATAGAAACACCTTGTAAATCTAGCCATGAAAAAAACTTAGAAGCCTCCTCCCACAGTGTTTTAGCTCTAAGAGCGACTGGCAACAATAATCATCAGTAATATTTCTATTTACCCACCTAGTCTGAAGGATTATGGAGATGAGTTCACAATAGCTGACCCTCCAGGTTTATTAAATATTCAATGAATATTTTGTATGCTTGCTGGGTATTAAATAAAAATCAGAAAATACTTCAGACTACCATATGTTATATACTTCAAATAATACCGGAGTGGCTCTGTTTGTTTTTTAATAATTTATTGAAATCACTTTATCACAAATCAACATAAAAATGTACAATACAGACACAATGTAAAGTCTGGCATCATGAATATTTAGGTACTTTTAAAGCCTTTTTTTTTCTGCTGGTTAATTTTGTTTATTGTATTCCAAATAAACCTGGAGAACTTATTTAATATTTTCTTGCTTTCCTTTTTTACCTTAATAGTAATAACACTGCTATTTTTTCACCTGCAGCAGCATCACAGCAAATGGACTTTCAGCAGCAGGAAACTCTGCACTGTCATGATTTAGCCTACTGTTCCTACGATCTCCTTTTCCCTTCCCCATCCACTCTCCTCCTGGCTAGCTAGATACATCTTAAACACCATCTGCCCTGATTAAAATCATCTAGTATTAGTGCTCAGTTAAAACAGGGGTCATCACCATAATGCTCACTGGCCAAAGAAACTTGAGCACTAAGTAGGACACAGTCCATCCATGTAGCTGGGCAGGTCTGAAGTTCTCTCTCCAACACACAGGACTGCCCACCACACACTGATCTACAATTGAACACAGGGTGATGCAGCTGTTCAGTGAACTTTCTACTTGAGATGCTCTGTCAAAACGGGCCTGAATGAACTCAGAAGACTGCCAAGCAGACAAGTACAATTTCTGAGCTGCAAATCTACGGAATAAGAAAAAAATTCAGCTTTTGGGCAAGTCCAATCTTAAAAACTACTGCTAAGCTGACCTTCCATGTTTCCACGTGGGTTTCTGCAAGTAAAACTTGCTCACAGGTTTTATACCAAGAACAGGATTAAGACAACCTGTGTGCCATTCTCAGATTACCACACATAAGGGAAAGTTTCTGAATTGATGGATGCAAGTCACAGGATCCTCAATTTTCAGGTAGAAAATTGTCATTTTCTGTAGCATCACATCCAACAATTCGTATTGTTGGGACCTATATAACAAAACTGCACCAAACTACACACCTTGTGTCCAAATGTAGCATCCTCGGAGGCCAAGACTTCAACCTGAAATTATAAGGAGAAAGATAATTTCAAATTTAGCCACCACCAAGAACTTCTTTCTCCTGAGCACAGCACCACAGTCCAGGCAAAGAAGAGATCTGCAAATGAAGGTGCCAGTCTGGATCAACCCTAGGAGACCTACATATGATAGGACGTGCAAAACTAACAGCTGACAATAGAAATCCTCATGTGAGGAAGCTCGGAGAGCATTCCTCCTGACACAAACAAGGTTTCTCCACCTGAATGACAGAGGGTACCTGTCAGTGTCCCACAATTTACTGTACTAAAGCTGGAAAATTTTTCTCCATATGTAGTTTTGACTACACCAAAAAGCTGCCTGAGCACAACCAGAATGATCTGACATGGTAAGTCCCTGTAAAAAAAAAAAGCTGGAAACACCTGAACTCTTCCCTGCAGTTACCTTCTAAGCAGGCTGGGTACTTCTGCACCAGCACCAAGTGGAACAGCCGTAAGGGGAAACTCTGCAGCCAAGGTCTTGGTTGCAGGGTCCTGTCCTGTCTGGAGCCAGAGAGAACTGTCTGAAAACTGTGGAATCCAGGGAACACAAGCTCCCCAGGCAAAAGCTGAGACCAGCTGGCTGAGAGATACAGTGAATGTTTGAAAACCTGAGAAAAGCAAGCTGCCAGGTCATCCGAGCTGTGCTCCAGATCAAACCCCTTGCTGGTTGCCACACACTGCACGGCTCTAGAGTCCATACGCACTAATCTGCGACAACAGGAACAGACGTAGGAAAGCAGGCACACCGATTTTTCTACAGACTCCTTAAAAATACCTCACACTTCAGCACCTTTCACCTGAGAATCTCGGTGCTTTTATGAATTCTAATTAATTAAGCTTCCCAATACACTAGTGAAGTCAGAAATGTCATCATCCCAATACAGAGAGAGGAGAGTGAGGCAGAAAGAGGTTAAATAATTTTTTAGTAGTCATGTGCCAAGCCAGGGTTCACACTCATGAAAAGAATCCCAGACCTCTACTCTCAGGCTCACAGTTTAACAACTAGGAAATTCTCTATTTCTCTGATTTACATCCTATTTAAAATGCCTACTGCTGCATTATTATTTATACAACTAGTATAACTATAACTAATGTATCTAATCTCCAGTTTAACTTAAGAAGAGTGAAGGATTTAAAGCAAATCAAGAGGGAAAAAATGAATGTGAAGTTTCAGCCTGAAGCATGTTATAATGCCAGAGTTATAAACCCCTGAACAAGAGGGTTTATAATGGAAAGGCTGATAAACTAACAATGATGGCAGCACTTAAATATATTTATGTCATGATCTAGCAACATATGGTATTTCTTCATCTCTAAATTAAAAAAGGGAGGAGAAAAAAAAAGTGGGAGGGAGATAAAGCATTCATAGGAACTAGGAATAAATGAAGAAAATGAACCTGGAGTTACCCAGTTGTGACCTGTCCAGCTAATTAGGTATGGCAGCAAGAGGCTCCAAAATAGCATCTCATTCAATAGGAGGTAGGAAAAAAAAAATCCAAGTAAATAAAATCAATCTAAAATGATATGATATGTATTAGCTCCTTATATTAAGCTTCTAATCCTTTAGGCACTTTATAAATATTAAACAATCAGTCCTGGTGAGACTGATAAATATCCATAATATATTTTACAGATGAAGAAACAGACAGAGGGTTAAGTGACTTGCCCAGGGCCAAAAAGAATAATCAGCCATCGGATTGGAAGTAACTGTATGACTGCTTGTCACAATACAATGCCCTACTCAGATGCTCAGGTGGCTTCTGAAAAAAGTCATTCCACTACCACAAGCATCTTGGTTAGGGTTAATGTGGTACACATCTAAAGTGTGAATGCTCATTTGCACTAGGCTTACTGTTTCGGTACAGCATCCAGCTACCACCACTAGACAGATGACAAAACTTGTTCAAACTCACTCAGTTTGCTCTATCCAGTATTATGCAGTCACATACCCCAGATGCTATTCCCAGTTGCATTAATCATAGAATCATATGGGTTGGAAAAGAGCTCCAAGATCATCAAGTTCAACCTTTGATGGAACACAACCATGCCAACCAGACCACAGCACCAAGTGCCACGTCCAGCTGTTTCTTGAACACTTCCAGGAACAGTGATTCCACCACCTCCCTGGGCAGCCCATTCCAATACCTGACCACCCTTTCAGTGAAGAAATTCTTCATGATGTCTAGCTTGAACTTCCCCTGGCACAGCTTGAGGCTATGTCCTCCTGTCCTGTCACTTGTTGCCTGGGAAAGAGGCTGACCCCCACCTGGCTACAACCTCAGCTGCTCTACCTTTCAGGTAGTTGTAGAGAGTCGATGCTTTATTACTGTGCTACCTTTCTACTGTGGAGATTCATTAGGGAAAAAAATGAAGCCTTCTTTGTGCCACGGGGTCCTTCTCTGACTCCCTTCTTGAATGCACCACAGTTGCTGATGCCTTGGCAGCCCCAGTACACTCTGTCTCCCTCGCTCTGCTCCTTGCCCTTGTCCCTTCCTCCTCCCTCTCTTTCCCAAGCGTCCCACCTGGGCAGACAGCCCCATTGAGTCTGTCCAGGGCTGCCTGTCCCCTGCCCTGCAGAAGCATGACATGGATGGGATGGCATGGAACCCCTGCACCAACCGAGCACAGATCGGACAGAGTTTTAGTTTGGGCTCCGCAGTGCACCTCATCTGCAGAGAGGCCACCTGACGTGCCAGGACCCTCACTGCAGAGCACAGGCATATTGTCAACACCTGGGCTCTGCTAAGGAAACTCCTGCTCAAGGCCAAGAGAACGCTCGCGTCTGCTGCAGTTCCAAAATACATTAATTAACATGGCACAATGACCAGCACACGTGCAAAATTCAATCCTTCTTTTCACTAAAAAACTGAGAAGAAGAACAAACTGTGACTTCAAAGAGTAAAGCAGAAGTTTAAGCTGGTTTAACATACTTTTAGTCTCTTTTACATATAGAAAAATTTTCTTTTATTCTTACAAACATAAGGCTCACAAAGACAGTAAAATGGCTTGGAGTGAAGCTAGTACAGATAACAGTTCTAATTAAAAATGTTATTGAAGAGGTCTGATAACACTGCTTCTACTTTTCCAAGAATATCACACCACTTCTGTGATAAATAATTGTCCTCACCTTGCAGATGATGCAATGAAACATCCTCTGTACTCTTTGTTACTACTGTGTTCAACAGTGTACTAGTGCATTAGTCCGTTCATTTGGATTTTCACCTCCTTGTATAAAAGACAGTTAAGCTAAGTAAGAGACAAGTAACTGCTGACACTGTAAGATACACAACATAAAGGACTGAAACAAGATGTGGGGGGCAACATGAGGTTTTCCTCATGCTCAGCTTCAAAAAAAAAAAAAAAGGAAAAAAAAGAAAAAAAAAAAGCCAAAAACCTAGGCTGAGTGGCCCCCCCTCTAGCGGGAATGCTTGTGTACTTCAGTCAGAACCCACACCACTCCAGCAAAAGAGAACATTACCTTAAGAATCAGGCAAGCACCATCTTTCTCTTAACTGCCCTCAGAATATAACCCTTCCATTCCACTACACAAAAAAAGAACAAGACATTCATTACTGGTTTAAGATAATCTGATGTTAATTAAGAACTTCCCATTATATACCTATTTGTGGCAGCTAAACATTTTCTATTTTAGTTGACTGTTCTGAGTGTACACATGTAAATATCTTGGGTAGGTGGAGTGATTTTCTTTTACAGTGAAAAATTCACTGCATCACTAAAAAATGCAGACTTGATTCTTAAATGAAGCACTGTTGATTTCATGTACATATTTCTCTCTGTATCAGATACAGCAGCTTTCCCCTAGGCACTGTTCTGAATCTTTGCTCCAGTCCACACTTTCTGCTCCTCACAATACAGTGCTACAGTTGAATGCTGTTTGCCCCGTATTTTATTTCTATGTAAAAGCAATTTTTGGTGACCGTTCTTTGCTTGTTTTTTTTTCTGGTTTATCTGAAGAACCAAACGGCCTTTTTGCTTCTAATAAACCAACTGAAACCACACTTGCAGTATCCTGCAATTCTGGGATAGAAGGCTATTGTAAGTGGTAAGGGGTAAATGAAGGGGTAGTATTCGAGGCAGTATGTGTACTAACCATACACTGTGGATCAATTACACGAGACACAATTAGTGGCTTAAGCAGGATCCCACAGCTGAAGCACGCCTGTCCTGCCTGGGCAACTGACCCTTCCTACAGCCTGCTCCCCACTGCCGCCCCTGGTCCAAGCACAGCCTTCTGGGGCTGGCCAGGATAGGGTCCGGGAATCTCCCTAGTGCATGACAAGGTGAACTTCCCACCTTCCTGCACAACTTACATGGTCTCCAAAATGGACAGCTGTGGCCAAGAGCACTGCTGCTTATGTAGTATTCCCGTGATTTAATGGTCAAATAGAATAGCATTTAATTTCTTTTTATTTTATAAGATGAAAAAATTCATAAGCGTCATGTCAGCCTGAAGGACTCAATGAGTAACGTGTGGAATACCCTGAAACAAGATAGGAAGTAGCCTTGAGTCTCTTTTTGTCAGAAGTAATGAGACTTTGTCAGTAATTTTATTTTGCTTCTCAAAAAATGAGTCATAAAGACCAAGTTCAACGAAGAATATTGCATCTCGACCAAGAGACTTACAGTAAATTACACACAGTCATTTTTACCTCCCTGTCAAAGAGAAAAGGAGTTGAAACACAGATAGAACCCTTGAGGTGCAATGCTGAACACGGCCTTTCTGGAACAAAGTTGTACAACCTAGTGATCAGATGACACAAAGAATTATTCTAACTTGGTCTGCTTCGAAGCCATTTTCAGCATTGGTTCAGATCTCACCTCAGCCCAGGACCTTCTTGGCTCATCAAATCATTGTTTGAGATAGGATTAGGTGAAACTAAGCAAGAGTCATGGGAAGTGGAATACCATTAAGAGGAGGAATTACAGCCACGCTTAATGCCCAGACTGTTACCCAAACAACGGAATATGAAATAGCAAGTACACAAGGACAAAATAACTAACTCACAAAAGACATTGGTTACAAAAGCCCTCTCCATCTTGTTTTGGGGGAAAACTGAAAATAAGCACTAATAATAATTTCTGATGGATGCCGATTCTTGTGTAATATCCTGTTAACATTAATGCTGAAAAGGATCATCGATCTACATTTAACTACCCAGGCAAAAGCTTCCAATACAGCACACACTTAACGCTGCTCTGAGACTTGGGCTGGAGCTCCTCAGGGTTCACTCAGTGGAGCCACTATTTGCAGCTGGCAGGTGAGGGGGTTACAGCTACTCTGGCAAGGGACGCAGTAGACTGGAGCAGCTCTGATCAAGACAAAATATTCTATATGGGCACTTAACAGTTTCTGTGGTTCACACACGAGAATTTGCCCAGCTGGCTGCAAATTTTATAGGCTTTCTATCGTCATTTGTTTGACATTATTATTCTAGGAAAATTATAGCACAGGGCTTCTCTGATGCCTAGAGGGTTTTTGCCAACTGCCTGCTTACTAAAAAGGCATGCCTCTGGCTCTTCTAAAATATGCTCAAAACAAAACAAATGTGTAAGTTAATACTTGCATTTTGCAATACTTTTGTTTTTCCTGTTCAGTAACGATCAGTCAGTTTAGAAAAGGCTTTCTTCCCTGTGATAACAAAATCTAAAAAGAATGAGGAAAGCCAGGTGCATCCTCTTGAATTAGTACTGCCAAATCACCTTCCTGCTGTTGGGGTGCACTTCTTGCTCAATTCTGCCAAGACAAAACCTTGTCACGTTGTCCGCTTCAAACTGTTTGGTCTTGTACCCATGTCTGCCCTCTGACTTATGCAGGACTCAGTGACTTTTTCCCCTCCTGGAGAGAGGCGTCGTAGTTCCAACAACTCAGTGGGTCTCATTAGTCCAGGTGCAGAGCAATACAACTATAACTCCAATTACTATTTCCGCACACCAGTCTTGCTGAGCTGCCTATAGGAAATAGCCTGGATAGCATGAAACACGGAGGACGCTGTAGTGCTTGGTGTAGATACACCCTCATAATCCTTTTCTAGCGTAGATTTTCAGCTTTTAAGGTTTTCCCATCAGCCCATCCACCCACACACCACCAGTTCTGAACTCATAAATGAAGGTGACAGGAAGTTAATCCAGTTTTCATTTTTCAAGGTCCTTAGTTTATTTCAAAGATGAGTATGGTTATAGTCATTCATATCTTTATGAAATCCAGTTTAACTAGCTTTAGCATCTCCTCCCTTTGCCAACCTTTTCAAGTAATTTAGGATTCAGTAATTGAGGCAGATAGTTGTCCTTCTCCTACATGACCCACACTAGTTTCTGGCAGCTCTTCAAGGACTTACTGAGGGTGCACACAGCTTTAAATGCGCACTGAACTATGGTAACAAACTTTGGTAACTGCAACAACCCTTCCTCCCCTTTTTTCTCTGCGACCTGCCACCAGTTTTATTTATTTTTAATTGCAATCATGCATGTACTCCGTGCTAGGTTTCAGGTCTCCAGCAAGTGAGTATTGGGCATGTTTCCTGGGCAATCCTTGAATAAACACACCAAAGACACACGTTTGTTATGACCCTGAACCTATGCCTGAAATAAAGGTGTGACAGTCACACAGTATAAATCTCCCGAACTAAGGACAGATCAGCTGAAATTTCCTCACTTTCTATACAAAGGCTGTTGAGACTATTTACTAAGTTAAGTAAATGCTATAGCCTCACAGTTTGACCCATGTAAAAACTGGAAACCATGTGACCCAGTTCATGGTAATTATTCATTAAATCTGGCATCCTGTTTTTCTCAGGCTTTCCCTTTCATTTATTTTGCTTCTTCTTTGTGGTATCAGTCATTTATCTCTTAGCTCACTGGATCTAGCAATAATAAAGATCAACGTTCTAATTTTTGAAGCCACAATTTTTAGGTTGAAAAATACAAAATTAAGTAACAAAATGATCCCTCTTTAAATGATAGAGTAACTTTATGTGCTACTTTGTGTTTAAAAGGTTTGAAAAGATGTTTCAAGAAACTATTCTGCAGCTCAAATTGCTTATTAATTCTCCTCGTTCTCCTTATTAGCATGTACAGATAACACAGTGGCTCAAGGACGCAGCTCGCTGAAGCAGCGCTGTTCTTGGTCAGCCAGTGTTTGAGATAAAACACAGTGATGCATCACGTTCTTAAAACCTGATTAGTGGAACAGATCTGTCCTGCTTGTATTTTTAAGGTTTTTCTTAAATGTCACTGCTTTTGGGGTAGCTAATTTACAACAATTAAAAAAAAAAATCATTCACATCTCCAGCATTGAGTCCAACACACATTGCTGGATGTGCTATTGACTGTCCTGCTGGTTTAGTCTCCCTTGACAAATATTTTGCAAAATCCTGGGAACAAGGCCAATCCCTGAGAAGAAAATATTAGCTAACTAAAAGTAATAACAACCAGCCTTGTGAGATACAATACTTACAACAGAATTACACATATCAGAAGCACCTCAGGAGGAAAAAAAAATGGCGTGCTATGGGGCAATTTCTGTGAAGTCAGGAAGACAGAAAAGTACAAAAATATTTAGGTTTGCACCAGGAAACAAACATTACAATTCCCAGAGAAACTGACATTTGAGATTGTGTACATCTCTGCTCAGTGCACCCTCACTGCAGGGGAACCTACGAGACCTATCTGTGAGCACCCTCCCATCCCTTACAACTGCACAACTTACAGCTCTGTAGGTCCCATATCAATAGCGGATCATCAGCAAATTCATGGCAGTAACATGCTCATCTGCTCTTGCCATTAGATGAAACAGGTGAGATATATATAAAGACACACATACCCATGCACATGTTTTCCATCTGTAAGCATATACTCAAATTCTTTTATATTTTCCTGTCATACTGGTTTTCAAATATATATGCAAAAGATGTGTAACATGCAATTAGTTCTTTCACACCAGAACACTGCACGAAACAGAGTAACTGCACTAAAAATGCTTTTGATATTTATTTGTTTGACAATGTAGAGATCAAAATGACTGTTGTGCATAACCCAAAATCTCACAGCAGTTGCTATTTAATTTCCCTTAAGAAAGGAGTGGTAGGTATCATAAAAACAAAATTCCAACCTCACGCATTCTAATATGTGGGAAATTCTGAAAAACTGTCATTATACCATGTGACATAAGCAGTAACAATTACTGCCACCAGAAAGTCTTTTATTTAGGTATTGTGACTGCATCTTTTCTAATCCATTTGTATTTTTCGCTCTCTTGTTCCAACACTGTGATTTCATTTTAATTCCCTGCTTTCAAAACTGAGAAACATAAAACCTTGTCTGCAAAGGGTCTCTATTAGCTATTGCCTTTTGGCACTACCACACTGTGGGGCTGCAGAGGGACCACTACGGAAAACCTCAAAAAAGGGTTAAATGTCACTGCCCTCTACTAGCAGGGCTGGAGCTTCCCTCTCCCACAGCTCAGTGACCCAAGCGCCCATCTGAACACCCCCAACAGCCTTTTCCAGACACAGTTGGGTTCCTCAACCTTAAATACAAGATGCCATCCATCAGTAACTACGGGGTGGTAACGAACAGCTGCATTGCCATAATGCTTCAAATATTCCAGAAAGTTCCAGAAAAGTATGTTTTAAAGCCACCCTCACCAGTGGAAAGGGTTTTGCTGCTTAAGGCTGCAGCTGCAGAGTACTTCCCTGTCCCCTTTACCTACATCTCTACACAATTACTGCACACAGCACCTGTAAAAGTGAAAACAAACACAGTTCCAGGTAAAACTGCACGTCTTAACAATCTTGTCTAAAAGAAGTTAAACATTTTGCAGCAAAAATTGAAGATTAAGTGACCAAGGACAAAATCTTTACAGAAACAAAGCTCCAACTCTACACCATTCTGTCAGCAGCTTTCTTATTTAATTGAGCCAGTATACAACCAACATCAAAGATACAAAGCTATTTTGTGCTGAAAATATTGGAAGCATGTTAGGAAGAGGTGGCAAACAGAAAGGATCTGTCAAAGGTAACAGATGTATCAAGGGCACCAAGCACTGTGAAGAAGGCGTTAATTATCTATGCTGAAAAAGAAAAGGTGTTTGAAAAACAGAAACTGTTTTCAAGAGATTCAACATATTCCTATTGTGCTCAGGAGAAAAAGCTTCCTGCACCTTAGAGAACATTATTTTGAGTATGTGGGCTAAAAAGAACTTTTAGGCGAGTTTAAACACAATGTAGGGAGCACTCTGTTTCAGAAAAATGATTTTAACTTCAAAACCTTTACTGTGTCTCGCAACCAATTCCAATCGTAAATTGCATTCTTTATTCCTACTTTTAATGGAATGAGTAACTTACACAACCTAGCGGAATCTCAAAAATAACAGGAGAAGAACACCTTTTTGAGCCTTTTTGTAATTTAGCACCACTTCCCACAGTACTTTCAACTCCCACCCTACAAGAACTGTTTCATTTTTCTTCTTGCTTTATCTGAAAAAAGTGGTGCTTTTTGAAAAAACACCAAATCACACCAAGGCAAAATTTATCACCATAAGATCTACCCTACATACATCTTACATTCTTCTATACTTGCTTTCTAGATTGTGTATACTATATATAAGTATTACTTGCTCCCAACCTAATTCTGAATCAGAAGAAACTGATTCTTTATTATCCCTGTGCTTCCTCTCTCCACCTTCCCTTGTAGGACTGGTGAACTGGGACTTTCTAAAACACGATTTTGAGAAAAATGATCAGTTAACATAAAAATTACCTTTTTCATCTTCAACAGAAAAAAAAATCGGAACAGATCCAAAAGGAGACGAGAAACAAAAGCAAGGAAAGCCTACACTTTTATACAAAAAAAAAGGGTGAAACACATTTTTCTGAACATGACTGAAACATACTAAATGCGTGTCTGTTATTGCACACTCAGCTAAATTAATGTTGCCGTACGAGTGTGATACGATTAACAAGAGGTGCTCCATGCAACTGTGAATTACGTGGGGAAAGGATCAAGGCAATTGCCAGCAGTACGTAACAGGCTCTCAGAACCTGGCCCCTACTTTCCCAGTTAGATCAAAGGCTCTTCCTGACGTCCCCTTCTCTCACGTTCTGCCACGTATCGTGCCATAGACAGACTGGCTAATGCTGACAACATCTGGGCAACTCATGTGGGCATCATCCGGGCATTGTCAGATCCAGCGCACAGGTTTAGAAGGGATGGTTTGCACAACAAACTGTGCACACACCTGCCAAATAACCATGCAGTACGAATTCCCCGGGGCAGTGTTCTGTGTTTCCATCTCTAACTTGAAAAGGTAAATCTGTGGAACAAGACTCAGCTGAACTACTTGATTTTTGCCAATGACATGAGCTTTTCTTTTGAATTATTTTAGGATTGCCTCCACACGTGACACAAAGATTGATAAACACTCTGACTGGATTAACCGCTTTAAAAATTATTCAGATGTCACAGCTGGCCAGTTTTTGACCCTTCTGGTATCAAGATTTAAGAGCTGACTTGGAAAGAACAAGTGCTCTAGTCAGTGCCATAACTCCTCCACACTCTTCCAGCTCACAATAGCAATACAATTCCTCAGAACTGAAGGAAAAACTGGCTCTCAAATCTAGTCCAGTTCTACACTGAACATTTCAATGGGGTAGGCAAAAATACAAGCATTCCTAGGAATCACTTCAGTCCTAAGTAGGGTGTATAACAATAAAAGCTTAGAAGAACTGACAAAGTGTTCGCATTTTTTTTCCATTTTACTTGAGTTCGCTACACATTGTGCTGGAGAAAAGAGAGCACAAGCCCTGAAAACGTGCTCCAAAAACACACGTTCCATGATTCACATGCACAAAGCCCGAATCTGCATATAGGAATCAAACAATTACCTTTCTCAAATGCTTGAACTACTTATACAGTTCGGGACTTTTGCTAACCCAAGCAAGTGCACAACATATAATTTTGCTGGCCACTTCAGCATTTCACTTTTTTGCTATAGCCACAAACAAACAAACAAACAAAGTAATTTAAGTCCAAATTCTTCTCAAAGTTACTGCTAGCAAATAGTGGCTCACTTATAAAAGCCTGATTATTTGCAGAATCTTGGCTTCAGAATTCAATTACATGTTAGAATATTAAAAATTCTAGAGTATATAAAAATGACTATGAAACTGTTTATAGCATTTTAAGTATTTTATTTGAATACTGCAATATGAACTGTAAATGTTCTTCCCCCTCCCCCACTTTTCTTCACATTTGTTTGCCACAGTTTCTTCATGCAAACAGAACAAGGAGGACACTGAGGGAAAGAGGAGAGGAGAAAGGATGTGGCAGGCTATTGACACACCACCTCCTCACAAACTCTGATTCTTCATTGTGCTTTATGCTTGTTCTGTGAGTTTTATTCTGGGTCTACAAGGGTGCTGCTGGATAGTTACAGGATACAAGCCAGCATTTTTTTCCCCAGACTGTCTCAATTTCAAAGTAAACCCCCTCTTCGTTCTTTTATTGTTATTCAAAGTGAAACAGCAAAACAAATACATTGCTAACAGCCTTGTGCAGGTTTCCAAACTTAGCATTTCTGTACGACAGTGTGCATATAAGGTAATATTCAATGTAGCAGTACATCTTCAGGCATGAAAACCTTGTATAAATCCTCAACTTCAATGACTGCTTTTGTAAAGATTTCTTCTTTATGCACGTATATTTATATATACACATACACATATGTATATACATATATTTTACAAGTTTCCCAGTAAAGACTTGCTTTACAACTTTCCCTGAAGAACTAAATCTGAGCACTCACCCTGTTTTCCAACCAGGTTATCTGCACCAATTGTAACACTAAGCTGGCAATCCAGGGACTACTTTTTAAACTTGTTTAAAGCTCATTTTACTCAGAATGTAAAGAAAGACCTAAACTACAGTTTCAAAGGTGAAAGGCTAGAGTTTTAATTCCTTAACTGTGCAGTCCTGGCAGGGCTTTTCAACACTTTCATATTTTGTGGAGTCCATTTTATTTCCGTATTTGTTTCTACTAAGGCTCCCCTTTCGCTTTAAAATAAAGAATGTATCACCGTCTTTACAAGGAAGCTAGTCACGGACAGGTTTTGCTGCAGCTCATTTGTTATGTCTCATTCTGAGTTTACAAACAGCTGTCCCATGCATCTCCGCTGGATACAATTTTAGTCTAGACAGGGGAAATCCAAGCTACTGCTGCCCAAACAACTTAAACACAGGAAGATTTTCAATCAATCATTTCATTAATAGAAACATGTCTAATAATATAAGGGGAGGGTGTTCTGGAAGAAAGCCCATTTCAGAGCCTGAAACAGCATAATTGCATGGTATTGTTCTTGTGCTAGGCAGGGCTATGGAACGACACTCTCACAAACCAGATTTTGGTGCTGTGGTACATTTCAATAAAATAAGCCTTGTTTCTCCAACACAAGTGGCTTTCAAGACCACTAACAACTTTGAATTAAATGGTAAACAGACTAACTAAGGCTTGCGCAGTGCTGGCATTCATCTCTGCTTTGATACAATCGGGTCAGTGCCCACACAAATATATTTCTAGCATGATCATTATTTCAGGTTTTCTTCACGCTGTTTTACCTGGGAAACAGCATTAAACCCAGCAGCTAATATTAGTAATAACATACTAATACCTTTCTCCTGTTCTCATCTGTACCAGCCTGTTGTCTGTCCTCAATCACATAAATGTTAGAAATAAGCTGCTTTGAATGCAGCTATTTCTATGCTGTTGTTTCTCAGAAAAAACATTGTGGTCTCCCATGTTATGTTTGGAGCATCCACACACTAACTTGTAAAAAAAAAAAATCAAAATGAAGACCACTGCAATGTTTTTCCATCAAGAGGAGGAAGGGGAAGAAGGTATTCTCCAGTCCACGTTTTTTTTTTTTATTCCTGAGTAATAGCTGTCCCTTCATCAAGAGGCTCAGTTTACTATCCTGATCTCAGATCAACTTTTACCAGTGGGTGTCAGTGTAACAGTATAATGATATAATGGGGGGAGGACAGGGAGAAAACGCATGAAAAAATAACGATTAAGTTTTATTTTTAGATATTACATTTATATTAAAAGTAAAGAAAGAAAATGTTGCCTTTCAAAACCGATTTCACTGCAGATTTTTTCTGCAAAGATCCTCCAACTGCTCATTTGTGCCAAGTAATTAATTTCAATTTTTGTTTTCCAAGCCTATGTATCCTTCTGTGTGCGTACACACATGCACACAACCATGGACATACAGTAAATGTTTGCTATATAAACCTTTTTTCATCGTTTTGACAAAGTGAGACTGTCTCTTTAATTCAAATTTCACAGTGAACAGTTAAGAGGCTCTATGGACCCCAACTTATTAACCTGTGCCAATTTAACTAGTATTACTCAAGAGGTTCGAAAACCTAAAAATAGGTGTTAATCTGTGCAGACTGACAGCAACTAATCAGTACCCGCCCCGACACAACTTCTGCCCCTCCTACTCCTTGAAGGAGGGCAAGTACGGCACATAGGGAGGCAAGAAAAGGACAGTCCCCATGGTGTGGTTTGTTTTTGGTTGGTTTTTTTTTTGTGTGTGTTTTTTTGGAGTGTGTGTGTGTGTGGTTTGTTTGTTTCCGCTTGTCTTTTCTGAAAGGAAAAAACCCCACCAAGTGTATTTAGTAGAGCTCGGCTTGAAAACTTGTTTCCGTACTAGCAAGCAATGGCTTCCGGAAATCAAGAACTGCTTGAACATCCACCAAATCATTCTGCCGAAGTGATAAAACCCTTTAGTTTTACATACCCTAAAAATAAACATGCTTTTAAAATCCGGTGGCCTTAGCTCCAAGTCTAGTTAGACACCATTTGAAATTTTAAACGTGCAAATTTGCCTTTTCAAACGCTGTTACATTAATTAACAACCTAGTTCGGAGTGTTTCTCCACCAAAGCACAAAGGTACGTGCCTGTGCCTACGCAGGTACGTCCTCTTCTTCCCTTGCTCGCTGCCCGACCATAGCCTGGCACTCCTGTGCCACGGAGACAACTCTGAATTATATGCTCGCATCCCCTTTATTAAACACAAAAGGCATTAAATGCTGAGTGAAAAGCAGCCCAAGTTGTGGTTCGCAGCTGTAGCGCTGCCCCTGGAATCTTACAAGAGCCTACAAAAGCGGGTTAAAATAAAGAGCCGGCCGGGACAGGTCGGTAACTAAACTGTCAAATTAAAAATATGCATCGAAGTAGGTTAGGTCTTTCCGCATATAACTCGTACTGCCCGGGATATGCCGGGCTCTGTTAAAAGGAAAGACCTATCGTTCCGAGCGAGCCACCGCGGGGCAGATTTGCAGGAAGTACCAAAATACCGTACAACAACTCTGTTGCAGCCATTGTTAACAGAAGGAAGTAAACAACGCTGGGCTAAGGCGCTTGTGCGTGGCTGGAACGGGGACAGAACAGAGGAGCCCCCGCCGGGCCAGGCCGGGCGGGCTCGCAAATGGCGGCGCCAATGGCGGCCCGCGCGCCCCTCCCCCGGACCTGTTTTTATGCGTGCTTGAACACCCCCCTCCCCGCCCGTCCCATCCCCCGTCCCCTCGCAGCCATCAGCCGCTCGTCCCAATTACGCTGAACGAGTCGCAACTCATCCAGGCTGAAAGTTATATATTAAAAAGAGAGCGGGCGAAGCGTGGGGAAAGAGGTCGGGAGGGACGAGGGGGATGGAAAGCGGGGAAGAGCAGCTGAGAGTGGAGTTGCGGCCGGCGAGGGCACGGCCAGGGGCGCTCCTCGCCTCGGCGCTGCCACTAGCCATGCGACCTTTTATTTGGGGCTCTCTCCCGGGTCAGCAGAAACTTCCACCTCCCTCCCCCCCCTCGAGTTTCTCCCGCCCTCCCACTCCTCTCAGGAAAAGATCAGCGGCTTGGGAGCCCTTCCCTTTAACATGCGGCCTAAAAAAAATAGAACAAGAGTAGGGGGGGAAACTCCCCCAAGGGTCAAGTACACTCCGGCCGCCCGACGGCGCTCGGTCCCGCGTACAGAGGCGGGGGCATGGCCGGCTTGTGAGGAGCGGGTCCTTTCTTTCTCTCAGAGTTCCAAAGTTTCCCCATTTAGGTCGCCTCCAGCTTTCTCTGCTCCTTGTTCTCCTTGAGCCACTCCGAGGAATTCAACACGGGCCACTAACGGGGGAGAGGGGGAGGAGGGCGGCCTTGGGCAAGGAGCAGCCGCCTGCCATTTGCCTCGGCCCCGCGCTCCTGCCCTCACTCGCCATCCTCCTCCCTCCCCGTCGTGTGTGTGGGTTCACAAAGGCACATCTGTGCGTGTCGGAGGGCCGGCCTGACGTGTTCTCCGCTCGCAGCAGCTGCGGTTTCTGAGGAAACAAGGCTGATTTTCTAGTCAGGCTAGAAGGGCTTTTTTTTTTTTTTTTTTTTTTTCCTCTCTCTTGTATAGTGCTTTAAAAATNCCAAGCGCCTACGTGCGGGGGAGGGGGAGCGGGAACGGCGGGGGGAGGGAGAGGAGCAGGAGAGCCGAGCCGAGCCGAGCCCGCGCCGCAGCGGAGCCGCCGGGGGAGGGGCCGCGCGGGGCCTGCCGGGAATGTGCTGGGAATGGTTCGGCGTTCCCAGGGCGGCTCTCGGTGTCGCAATCCCGCTCTCTCCTCTCTCCGCGCTCTTGGCTTGTTTTCTTTAAGGCTACAACCTTTGTAGTCGCGCGGTTGTTGCGCGAGGGCTCGGGATCGTCAAGGGGCGCCTCGCATCGTTTGCCAAAAATCCCTTTTAATCCTGCCAACTTGGGGGAGAGGGAAAGGAAAAAAAAAGCCCGGCTCAACTATGTCCTCGCAGTTCTCGGTGCTGCGGGCGGGTTTTCACGCTCTCCGCTTCGGCTTCCCCGGCTCCTCAGCAAGGGAAGGGGTTAATCCGCACCACTCCAGCTCTTTAAACTGGCTGCAGATCTGCGGTGCGATAGCGGCCGAGCAGGGGCTCGTCCTTCCCTCTCCCTCACACTGCCCGAGCCCCTGCTCAAAAACCCGGCCCTGGCAACCAACACAAACAGAATAAATTGCCGTGCCTGTGAACGATGAGCTCCGGCGTGACACGCAGCCCGGCCCGGCAGCGGGGGAGGAGAGGCGAGCGGGGAGGGATGGGGGGCAGCCAGCGAGGGGCCCGCGATGGGAGGCGGCGGCCGCCCCCGCGACCGGCCCTGAACACACAGGTTCGCCTCACAGAAATTTCCCGAGGTTTTCCTGTGCTACCTGCGCTTCGTGAAAAGACACGGAAATTAATTAAAGGCTGTAGAGCAAACCCAGAGCCAACAAGGACGTGCCAGGGAAAGATCAAATGTTCCGAGTTAAAAAGGAGCGCAGCCCTTCAGCTTCCCTGTTCTACCCGCCCGCAATAGCCCCCCCTCATAACTAGAAATTAAAGACTGGGAGGGAGGACAGAGGGTGGGAACTACTGCTGCTCTGTCAAGGACGGGAAGAAGAAAGAGGAGACCAGGATAAAATGCACATGGAAAGACTTTTGCCGAGTTCAGTAAATAAAGTCGTAATTGACTGCAATAGGCAAAGGTGGTAGATAAACATTTGTGCTCTTTGTTCTGACACTAGAAATGTCAGATAAAACTTTAATCCCTTGTAGCTGTTTATTTGTAAAATGTCCAAACATCTTCCTGTGCACACACCATAACAAATTAATTTCAGTGATGTTTAGCATTTGAGATCACCGTAGACAACCAAGGAATTGATTCTGAGATATAAAAGCTAATGTTACAAATTTTTCAAACTTGATTGCCTGCTATTAGGTACCTATGTTCATATTTAGTCACTGAAATAATTGGCCTAATTTTCAGAAATGATAAGCACTCACATTTTCAATTAATTTCACATCTCTGAAAATTAGGCCATTACGTATCTAAATTTGACCTAGGTTTGAAAATTCTGGTTGTATCTCTGAAACAGAAAAAAACCTAGAGTGATTACAACCGAATTCTGGCGTAATTACTTAACATTAAATATGGAGAGACTAGAAAAGGAAAATATATTCATTGCGCTGTATTCTGTATCTAGTGCTACAGAAGCTATGTAACAATTGAATTAAAAACATTCAAAGCTCTATCTGAATCAGACAGTTAGATTGGCTTCAGTTATTGCTGTGGAAGAAAAATAAACAACTCGTATCCCAACAGAAAATAAAGTACACATTTAGAAATTGTCAGGATTGACCCCAAACATTTGGCCATATTAATCATATTTAATGCACATTTTCCACACAGGAATCAAAGGGGGGGAAAAAAAATCACTTCTGCTTTAACGAGGGGAAAAGGCAAACTGGATAAAGACTGCATGTGCAAATATTCCTCACTGCATCTAATTTAACTGCTATTTCTAACTGTACAAAGGCTGTTTTTCCCGCAATTTCAAGTGAACTTTTCTGCAAGTTTGAGCAAGGCACAGGGGTGGCTCTAAAGAGGAATATTAGAAACAGAGGGGAAAAGAGATTCTTGAGAAATGCCAAAAATAATCATGTTTCTTGCCTTCTGCCAGTATTGGAGTCAGTTTTACCAAGCGGAAACACTCAAAAATCCTGTGTCTGGGCTCAAAACAAGGAAAAAAGCTTTACAGAACATGAAACTTTTAGGAAACAACTTTGGATTTGTTTTATACATCGTCTAGTTTTTGAACCTGTAGAGTAGGTGCTTAGATCATTATTCTCACGTCCCTCCCCCCACCATTTTACAAGAGCTAAAAAATGCCCCCCTACAAGCACTGGAATGTAGAGGCTGAAGGGTTTTGTTATTGTTGTTTCGTTTTCTCAAATTGTCCAAAAAACCTAAAATCCAGTCTCTGATCCATCCTCATCTCCTCTTCCCCTCTGCCCTCCCATGAAAACCCTGAAGTAATTCCCAAGTCCAAACGCCCGGGGAGCTGGCAGCCAGGCTTCCCCGAGGCTGCTGCCTCTGCCTCACCCCCGTGCGGGGCCGGGAGCAACAATGGCTCCTTCTGCCATGCTCACCAAAAGAGGTGACCCGCTCTAACAGTAAGGTAGTATCTATAGCTAGATCTAAATCCTTTATGCAGGGAATAATCAGCTGCAGTGGCCTTCAGAGCCCTCCTTGTCAGCAGGCCTCCTAGGCATAGAAAGCTTGCAGGAGGGAATTCACATCCCAGCCTACTGCGGCCGGGGAAGGCGGCAAGCAAGGGTGGGTTGAGCACCGCGTTTGGGATGGCCGGCATAAGGCAGAAGTTTTAGTTGAGATCCTTGGAGGAACCTATGGCTTACCTCGGCATATTAAATTGTTTGAAACCCCAAATTATCTCATCCTCATCGTATTACCTCATGGTAGTTAACTTGCTAGGAATGCTGTTCTTTGATGACCAGCGCTTTAAAGGCACAGTGCAGAATCTCAGCCACTGCACTTGCTTTCCCCTTAACAGCTTTGGCAGGCCCTGCAGCAGGGTCGAGCTGTTGCTCCGCAGGCTTTCTAAGTCTATCTCAGCTAAGGGTCAGTGTTGAGGGCCAGGGGAATGGGGGCTGGGAGAGGGGTGTTTGAGGAACTGAAACACGTGGCGGAAGAAAAATCTAGTGTGCTTCTCTGATTAAGGGGGACCACAAATGAATGGTCACTGTCGTTTGGAAAGGAACTCCTGCAAGTTACCAGTACTTTTACGTGGACAAGTACAAGTTCAGATGGAATGACCTGCAAGCAGCAGATGTAGCTTTAAATATGGTTGAAGAATGTGGGTTTTTTCAGTCTTGTACTGCTTTGTGGACAATAACATATATGCAACTATATATGATCTATGGAAAATGATGCAACTGTAACTCATATACAGAAAGCAGATAGTCTGTTTATACTTGGAAAAACCAAACGTAATATGTAGACTATATTGGCTTACAACCTTTTCAAATGAAAACACAAATGCTTTGTATGTTTGATACTCTAGAAGTGCCAACAAGACCATTCAGGGATACAAAGCATAAAAAAATAAATGCATTTCAGTGCCCGTTAAACAAGAAAGTGACCCCAATTCCTTTAAAGTAAGGTTTCCAAAACTCTAGAAAAAGCAAGAAAATTCCCTTGCTGGTAACTAAATCTGTATTTCCAAATCTTCCAACATCCAATAGCAACATTCAACGCACACAATCACAAAGCTCTGAAAAATGCTTTTAAAGTTCTAAGACAGCCTGTACTGCCTCACAGGAATTATTCACATCTCTTTCCACGCTGTGGAAGACTTGAAAGGGAAAATAAGGTATACATGCATAAATATTTGACATACTGGTCCAAGCCTCTGAAAACGTATGAAAATACAGAACATGTGAAAGGAGCCAACCCAGACGAATGCCTGCATGATTAGATGAGTGCTGCCTTCCATTCCCTTCCTTTTACCACTAAATGAAATTGTCATTAGCAGAGTGTCAGTCCCAATATCATCAACTTAATAAAGCAAGATTGAAACAGGAGACTAAGCCAGTTAATGCAGTCCTCCAAATGCAACCCATATCAGAAGAATACTGTTTGAAAGGAATGGTGCTGCTTCTAGCAAAGGAACTAATAACTAACAGACCAGGCAACAATTCTTGAAGTAAAAAGAGCAAAGATACTTGCTGTACTGTACAGAACACTAAAAAGCTAGATCTGGGAAAATTATGGGAAAAGATGAAATATGATACAGAAATGGGTTATTTACGATATAGTTTAAGTATCTAAAGACTCTTTAGTCATGAATGATCAGCATATAAACAATAGATTGGTTAGGCAGATGTGACCTTGGGCACTTTAAAAGATTAACATTGAGATGAATTGCTACTGCTCCTGAATATTTCCCCTTTCCTCCCCAGTTCAAACTGGTGTCATTACCACTGTTCACGTGAGAGTGGGAAACACACCAAACCAAAAAGCATTTACATACTGATCACACCAATCCACTGTATGCAAGGAAATCCTTATAAAGACTACACAGACTCCCTAACAATATTTCTCTGAAAAGAAACCTATTATAGTAGACGTGGGCAAAAGTGAGAAGAATTCACGGTCGTTGAAGGAAGTTGAGTCTTCTTCAGGGACTGAAAAACTAGGATTGTTTTAATATGTACAAAAGCCAAGCACCCAAATCCATACGAGGAAAGCCAAAGAAGTTCCAGCTTAGCGATTCAACAACCTACTGAAGTTCTCATCTACCGTGCATCAAGAGATTTACAAATGGAGTGCTACATGCTCCATAGCACAATGGGACCAATTTCTGAAACCAGAAACCAGAAACCAGTAAAAAAAGCTAACTTATTCCATCAGATTGAAACAACCTTCATTAGGTTCCCCACAACCTTTCATAAACACAACTTTATTTGAAAACGTTGAGCATAAAATTCATCAATAATTGTTTTTAACTGTGTTTTACAGTTTCAGGTAACTGTTCTTGTATAAATATTGTCTATTTATACATTCTCATTGTGAGTGAAACCATATGCAAGCACAGAAAGCCTACTAATTTTATTTTCTAGGCAGTATCTGCGGAGGAGGGAGACAAATATGACCCGCTCCCCATGCCCTGCATACAGCTATGAAATCAATGGCATGTGCTCTTTCCCGTCAGTTCCTAACCTGAGAAGATTTTTTATTTAAGGGACTCTAAGGAGAGGGTTTATGAAAATATAGGAGAGTAACACACTTTAGAGGCAGAATAGCTGTGAGTAAATAACCTTTCCATCTCTTTAAATGCCTCCCCATGTGAGCTTCGAATTGTACTTCACACAAAATACCATTTTCCTAAAGGAGGATTCCAAAGTCCATGGGAGATAGAAGCTCTGCTCTCCCCAAACCACCATCAATCAACCAGGCTTCAACAGGGTGCTTGGCAAATGTGGGAAAAAACCCTGTCTAGGTAATGTGTTGAAAAAAACTCGAGAGAGGAAACATGCTGGCATTGCCCCAGCTATGGCAGATCATGCCTGGGTCATCCCAGGCATTCCACTTTCCCAACTGACCCTCAAAGCATCATTTAACTATCTGATAGTCTCTGTCTTGAGAACACCAGGCACAAAGAGTTTCTAATCAGACCCAGAAAGCCAAGTGGATCCTCCAGTTGGTTGGTTGGTTGTTTTTTGTTTTTTGGGTTTTTTGTTTGTTTGTTTGTTTGTTTGTTTGTTGGTTGGTTTTTTTAAATGATGATGATGATGAAGATGAAACATGTAAGAGGAAGCCTAAAACCCTTAGAGGTGAACAGGAGCACATGAGCTGTGGAGACTCAAGTGACTGGAGTTCTGACATGGCCTCAGGGTAAGCGCTTAGTGTGTGTTCTAGAAGTTACCTTGTCCTGAAAAGTTAAAAATTAACAGTCCACCAAAATGCCCTGGATCTCCCATTTTGGACAAGATTATATAGACATGAAGACAACTATTAGCTCCTCTGTAAAAATAACAGAGAGGGTAGGTGGACACTGGCTGTAACAGGCGAGTAATCTAGAAGGCTGATTGACTAAAGCCTCTCCTCCTCAGCCAAAGAGGAGACTGCGTGGACCAGGGTGGGGTGAATTAGCACTGAGAAAATCTCTACTTGGGAGTTCCAGGCAGAGAGAGAGAGCGAGCACAACCTGACAAAACTTAACAGAGGCCCACTTCTTTTCAGCTCAAGCAAGTAATCCAGAGTACTGGGCAGAGCAACCTGAAACAGGGTCATGTTTGTTTTGTTCCTCTGCAGATACTGCTGAGGAAATAAAATTTTCTGGCTTTCTGTGCTTGCATATGGGTTCACTCAGAATTTCAGCCACCCACCAAGCTGAAAAATGTGGGTTTTTTAGCCATATACATTCATTAAAGATATATTCCCAATCTTCAGTGATTTGTAATTCAAGACTTGCTGAACCAGAGGTCACACATCTTTGTATTAAATAGCATTTGATGGACTTTTCTTCTACTAATTTATCAAATCTTTATTTTGAGCCCATGTACTTTTTTGGCATCGGTAACATCTTTCAGCAAAAATATCTGCAGTTTAACATGACTCTTTTGCTTTACTTTCAGCATGCTACCTTGCTTTGAAAGAGACCAAAGTGGGACTGGACTTCACAGGTGTTTCTGAAATGGCACCCCAAGACAGGAATTTGCAAGTGCATATTTGATCCCAGAACGGAGTAACATGAATGGGAGCCCTAAAGCTCTCAATATTGTTTGCGTGCACACACACATACATATGTATATATCTATATTAAAAAAAAAAAAAAACAACAAACCTTTTATGAGCAGGGGACCTGTTTCTGTGCAGATATTAGCTGGGAATCAGAGGATTCCAGATGCAGCACAGTTCCTGCACCTGTCACTTGTTTGCAACAATTGCCAGCACCAAAACTGGCACCCCAGCACCACGGTGCTGCTCTTACAAGCGAATAGAGACTAAAACACATGCCAAAAAGTCTGGGGAGGGGTAAGAAAATGGCACTCTTTTTATATCCAGAAAGCCACTTACAGAAAAGCAAACCGTTCACTCTTGGAAAGCACAGTTTGAAACGTTAAGTCACTTTGGTGTTTGAGAAAAAACAACTATCTTAACTTTTCCCTTAACCAGTTCCCTACTAAAACTGGTTACAATGTCTAATTTACACTTTCCTTACCAGATGAAAAACATTTGTTGGAATTCCTTGGTTAAATATGCACTAACTGACTATATGCAAAATATAATTTACTATGACAGTTTAAATCATGTTATTTCCCAAAATTTGAACTCAGCATTATTTTTAAATTAAGGTAAATACCTCTTAAAGTATTAGCAAAATTTTGGAATGACTGCCAGTGTTTCATTTCTTTACAGAATACATTTTTCAGAGAAAAAACAACCTTTTGATGAACTGAATTCATTAACATAATCCTAGAGGAAAAAAATATGCATATCAGTCCTACCCATTGAGAAACACTGTATAGGACAAGTTGTTACAAACAATTAACAAAGATTAATTTTATTTTAACTTTACTCCCCCATCCCAGTTACACTTTCATCAAGAGTAACTGCAATAACTTTTAAATTTGATAGGTCAAATTAAATAGGAAGAAAAGAAAACTTCCTCTGGCTCTTTCTTGTGTTGCTTGTCTTTAAGAGGCTTTCTGACTATAAAGAAAATTACTTTAATCTAATCCTATTTTGAAGGGGAAAAATAACTGCTGGGCTATACTGCCAGACTTCTTGGGTTAATAATGAGGACAAGCCCTTCAAAATAGATGTAAAATACACAACAACTTACTACAGAAATTATGTTAATTCAAATCCAACTACAACAGCTCAGTGTTATCAGGCAGATGTCTTCTCACCTCCACAGCTTTCGCATCTGTCTATGTGTCTATATATACATGCACTTAAAAATAATTTCTTAATGCGTTTCTTTAACAGAAACTACAGTTTGCAGCATGTTTTAGGCCAGGAAGGATGATGACTACAAAGGTGAGGGAGATTTACATTACATTTGGCTTTGGATCTCACAAAACTACCTTTCAGTGGAAAATCATCTCTGTTCTCCAGGGCTCATAATTTACTTGTCTTCACAAAAGGCAGCTGACACTAACGTTACAAATACAAGGCTCTGAGTCTCAATTACAGGAATTAACTCTATTTGGCCTGGCTGGATTTTGTTCCCTAGCCTTGCTGCACCCATGTGTCAATACAAATTCTGAACTCAGTCAGAACAGAAATGGTAGGAAATGCTGGGTTATTGGTAAAATAGCTTTGTTTATGTACACACATACACACAGAGTTTTCCTCAACAGAATTCAGTTAACGTGGTTTACAAGTGTTCACTTTTCAGAAAACTTGTGTTGCAACTCTCAGCACCAACTGTGCCAGTCCACATTACCTTACTGAAAAAACATCCAGGCAAAAATCTCAAAACCACAAGCAAGCAAAATGAGATCCATGGAGTTCTACCACAGAGATAGCATCGTCTATAGTAACGAGCTGCAGCCTGCAAAGTGTGCGTGTCCCAGCACACAGTGCACTTCTGCAGCATGAAAATTCAGAAGGCTGCACGAGATCTGCTGCATTTTACAAACACCATACTTTCTGTAGAGTTTGTATGTTATTGCCTTAATGTAAATCTGGGTAAAAACAGATACTGTTTGCATAATACAGGAAGAAGTGTATTTCCAACTAAGCCAAAAGACCCCAAATCATCTAATCCAGTCAGCTTTAAGACATAAGGACAGGAAAACTAATTTTTGCAATTATTCACGAAAGCTCTTCTGTTTAAAATAACTGATATTTCTGAAGTGAGATGCAACACATTAATGTTACTGGATCTTGTAATACCTGGCATTACTTTTTACCTTTGTATATATTAAAGCAATGAAATATAACTTCATGGTATATGTTATGATAGTGAATTTTCTGGTTTTTCTTCTCCAGTCCTGTGTGCATAGGCACATGCATACACACACACTCTTTCTCCCTCCAATGGTACTTGCACAGTTAAAGTGTTCCACTGACTAAAAGTCTGAAAAAAATTTCGTTTTTTCCTCCTCTGCTTTCACACAAGCACCTAGAAGAATAAAATGAGTAGGAATGGTTCTGCTAATGATTCACTTTGCTTCAAAAGTCATCACATCAACATTTCCATTTTCATTTCACATCCGCTCCCCAGCTGGTGCACGCAAGTGACCAGCACACGGGTCAGTCCATTAACGAGAGGAAGAAAACAAACAAAGAAACGGGTAAGGGAAGACTGCAACTAATTCGTACTCACTTTTCAACGTTTGTTAGAAAATATATTCCCACAAACAGGGAAGTATTATGCTTTCTCACAGAGGAGGACGAGAATACTTATTTTTGGTGCAAAATGACAGGGTATATAAATGATGGCTCTGTTTGTCTTTGGAATTAACAGCATAACCACGGTATTCGAACTGTAAATATATGCAATTAAGAAGTGAAAACTTGAACTTTCTTCTGACTTTTTTTAAGTAGTCTTACCAAAGTCCTTAAGAACAACGTCTCCCTGATAGTTTAATCTTCTGACAATCTCTAGGCATTCAAACCTTTCCTGTTCTACATATTTTGCTGTGCAGCAATAATAAAATCAATTTTTTAGGGCTAAATGGTACTGGATATTTGCCTTGACTCATACCTGCAGCTACTACAGACCGACTTCTATGGTACCAGTCCTGGCAAGGCCCTGGTATGCTGGGCTGAGGGCTCAGGCAAGCTCTCGGTTCAACACGGCAGCCCAGTCTATCCTACATGAAGCAGCCAATGTAAATCAGCATCTTGCTATGCCTTGGCTTCTAGAGCCTCCGTGTTCAAAAACTGGAGAAGAAAACCCAAACCTATTTGTCCTTTATTAAGACTGTGTTTTGGAAAGCTTAATCACTTACTTCAGTAACTTTAAAAAGAGAAATCTAACAGAAAAAATCTCTCACCTTGGTATCTCCTATACAACAGCCCCCAAAGAAGTGAATTCTACAGCTGTATTGTGTCAGCAAATAGGCAAGAAAATGAAAAGAGAATAGGGAGAGAGGATTGTAAAACACATATTGCAAGTACAAAGTTAGCTCCTAAGTGGCATGTTAGCCTTGGGGGCTTCCTCAGGCCCTGAAAAAAAACAGAGCAATTAACAGATAAACGAGCTGAATTTTGTTCGCTTGTTTGGGGCATGCATTTTTCTTTTTTTTTGTTGGGTTGTTTTTGTTGTTGTTTATTTTTTGATGCTCAAGAACAAAGATAATTCATAATTTGCAAATTTCCTAAAAAGCCAAGGCAGCCCAATAATCTAACATTGTTATTTGTACTTGTTAACAACAGCAGCAGCAGCAGTAACAAAATACTGGAAGAGAAGAGACAGTAGGGAAAGGAATATGATGTTTCCTTTCTTCTCCAGCATTTGGAAAATGGCCTGTAGGGAAACACCACTGATTATTTTTCATAGAAAAAAAAAACAACAGAAACCGTGCTTAGTCCCCCACCACTGAGGATTAGCTGCTCAGAGAAAAGATTTTTCATTTTCACACATGCACACGCTTCTACACACGCTTGGTTTAGATAAATTTGCACAAGCTGCTTTAACTAAACTGATGGGAAGCTTGGCTGCATCTGAAATACATGGTAATTCTCATGGACAAGAGGGTGGGTACTGCATGCATGTTGTTCAGAATTAAGACAGCAATTTAGGACATCAAATTGATCTGGGATGAGCAACCATGCTTTTATTCAGTGACTTACTATGAAGCCACCAATACTGCGGCCGTGGTAATAAACCTGGGTGCACGTGTGGGCGCAGGTGAAAGAAGCAAGAGGACAGACTTTGATTATTTTCTCTTTTTAGATTTTAATAAAATAATTTTAATTTGAGCATGTGTAGAGCCATTTAATTGTCCGGTTATATGAAAGTGTAATTCACCTTTTCTTCCTCCTCCCCCTTCATTTGTTTCCCCTTTCCACGCCTCCTTTATAGTCAGATTTGACAAAATGTGAGAAGTTTGCTAAAACATCTTTCAGAAATTGCATAAGAAATACCTCTGAAAAAACTCCATGACTGTGGAATCAGGGCTCAGGGGGAGATCATTTCACTCACCATGGCTCACTCTGTTTTCATGTTCAATTTTTCATTTGTAACTACAGTTACATTTCTTCAACAATACATTTAAAAGGAAAAAAAAAATAGGAAAAAATAATTTCCAGCTCAGCAAGTGCCTTTTCTATTGTTTGCCAGATTTAAGCCAAGCTCAAAAACACCTAACAGTGGGTTTAGGATAAAGAGTCCACTCATCCTCCACTGGTAGAAAAAGTCCAGTGGGATCAAATCGTGGGAGAAAAAGGAATAATATCATTGGAAATTCAAATACAAGCCTGATGAATTCTTTGAGACATGACTAAACTGCAATTCTAAAGAGATTTTTACAGACTTATACTTCCACTGTTAGTCACATATGTTCTCCATTAAATGTAACAAAATAAGCTTTAATCTTTGTGATAGTCAAATGCTGTAATATGTGAGACTGTAATCTTCTGTACGAATCTTTTTGCTATTATACACATTTTGAAGGTATTATACACTTTTTGAAGCACTCATAGTTGCCTTCCCCCTCTTGACTACACAGTATGTACATTTTGCTTAATTTTAGAAGTATTCCTGTTTGCATATGGTATTCCCAAGGAAGATTAATAGATTCCAACAAAATACATAATTCAGCTCTCTCTTGCCATTCTGTAAATACTACCAAATGTACTTCAGTACACAATTTCTGAATATCTTAAAACTCATACTTCACATTTTCCAGTCAAAAGAAAAAAAAAAAAAAACACACACAACAAAAAACCAAAAAAACCCCCCAAAAAACTCCAAACCGGTTTCATGACACTTCTTATAATTGTCTTGCAATTTTTGAGTTTGTGCAGTCTGTTATCAAATTTAAGGCGTGTGAAAAAGGATTTTAAAAATAGTTCCTCTTTCTGTAAATACCATTTTATTAATTAATACTTTAAATTAGAAGGTAAAAACCTAGGCTCACATTAAATTCTTATGCAGGTTTTCGACAGATGGAGAAATTAAGATACCAATCTTCGACTGAAATGTTCTTCATAGGAAAAAATTAGTTGCTGCACTTAGAACTCTCAGTGCTTAAGAGCAGAAAGCCTTCATCCTGGACTCCATAAAAATGGCAACTGCTGTCCAAGCTCAAAAAATGCTGTTCGTCCTCTTCCACCGATGAAAAAATCCCAGTTCCCTTCCTGGATGCATTGTGTAGCCTGTTTATCCAGCCACTGCTTGGAAGCAGCGGGATGCAGGGCTGCTGCCAGGTGTGCGACTGTGGGACTCCTCTGCTGGAGTCTCGCAGCACAGAGGAGCCGTGTACAACACGCAGAAGGGAGAGAGAACCACGGCTACCTGCCATCGAGCATTTTCCATTCCATTTAGTTATCAATAAATCCAACTTGGATGCTGGGGCAATCTCCCATCTTCCCTTCTAGTTTGCTACGGAACCTGTCATGACTGCAAGTGTGCGGGACTCTGGTGTTACATCTCATCTGAATGACAGGGCCAGCAAAAGGTACATTGTCCCCTGAAACACTGCAGGGGCATTGATTCTGCATGGGTTTAGAGAGAACAGTGTCACCTACTGAATCACAAATACCACTTGCTAGAGCAGTTTTTCTTCTATGTGTCACATCTAATCAGCATAGCACAATTCTCACAGCTGCTAGGAGGGCTGATAACATTTTCTTTCAAGGAACTAAAATTTAATTTTATTCAGGCAAGATACTAGCATTGCTGGAAAGAAAGGCTTTTACTGAGATTTGGAAGAGCATTAACAAAATGTTAGAGGGCCATATGGCCTTCAGTAATCTGGCCAAGCAAAAGACCATTTAGGGGTAGTTCAAGATGTGGAGGGAGTTTCATCACAATGGGAAGATCTCTTTGTGAGAGTGCAGAGCTGATGAATGCAGAGATGGGTGACACACGCTGTGGCATATCCATGCTGCTCACCAGATCACTTCTTTATTTTTTAAATACCCAGAATTTTTTTTTTAGATTGAATTTGCTATTCAAAACAACTTACCATGAATGTTCTTTTAGTATTAGCAATAAATTTGCACAGCCTTCGTGCAGCGTGGAACACTGAATCCATGTGGCTAAAAAACTGGTTATGCAAGCAAGGCATATGCTTGAGAGGATGAAGAAAAATTGGCAAGATACAGCTTGCCAAGGCATGCCACACATTAGTCTACTTTAAAACTGTTAGGAAATTTCAGCATTTGCAGTTCAGTTTTCTCTACAGATATACAAAACGGGAAGCATCTTCCTTCAAGAATCATCATGAGATGCCCTCCCCTCCCCACTTCTCTCCTATTTTGATCACATCTTCTCTTTGGAATTAGTGGCCAGCTTTCTCAGATGGTGTTATCTCCGAGCTAAGGAACACTATGTCGTTTATTATTTAAAATTAGGTATTAAACAGAAGCAAACATTTCTTTGTAAAGCAATAACTGCACATTTGTGCAGCATACAGTATTGTTCTTGGAAATGGCTTAAACCATTGAACAAACATGTAAGAGAAATATTGCACACATGCCATATTATTTTAAAGAATTGCTTTACCATAAATTGTCTTTTTTTTTTTTTTTCCTGAACTTGTGTTCTGAATTTTTTTCAGTTTTAATCCAGGGTATTGGAAGAATCCAGGGCAGAATGGACAGTACTAGAAATTTTAAGGAATCAGTACCACCTACAGTGTATCTTAAGTATCTCTCTTACAATGATTAGAGAAAATATGTTGTGTGTTTATAGCACGAAAAAACCCTCAAATATTAGAAAAATATTAGTGCCTTATTTACAAGTAGTGCAAAACATAAATATTAGGCACTGACCCCATTTGTTAATGTTTATCATGACCTGGTGAAGTATAAAAACTCCTCCGGAAAAAGGAGCTAGAAAAAAAAACCAGAAAAGGAATAAAGGGGTGTAGGTCTTGTCTGGAAGATACACAGGAATTATAATAACCTAAAAGATGAAACATGATATGAAATCACTGAATATCAGTATTTACATTCCTGTCTTTCTTAAAAATTTCCAGGAACTTCTAGAAAAATCGTAGATTTTCACTTAATTGAAAAAAGTTTAAATTACTCTCAAATAATGGGCTGTTAAAAATCCTGTTCAGTATAACCAGACTGTCTTCTTCCTCCCCAAGGTTATTAGCTTGCTGCAATCCTCCACCAATGCAGTTAGCATAATTACTGAGCAGTGTTATTTTTAAGCTTCTGCTTTCAAAGTGACCATATATATGTAGAATGTTGCACATGAAACCCTGTGAGCAAAATAGGAAAAACAAAACAAGCCCACAGTATTTTAGATTAAAACATTTCATTCAACCAAATTCCTGTCTCCCCAAGTTGCTTCTGAGTGGCTTTTTGTTTGTTTGTTTTGTTTTTATTTGTTGTTGGGGGGTTGGGTTTTTTTTTTTTTTGTTTGTTTTTAAAAGTTTTTTGAAGAGGTAAGTTAATTTCCTTAATAGTAATGATGTAGATCTTCTTTCTCTTCCCACTCTTCCAATATCATTCCTTTGAATACAGATGCACCCGTTACTGTGAAGCAGAGGTTTTTCCCCAAACTTTTCTGGAGCTTCACTCAACTGTAACTCCATAAACTTATACTCCATAAAGCAAGGCAAAGCGCAGAGTATCTTTCATTATGATCTCATTATCTTCTCTCCCAGTATTAGTGCACAGGAGAGAAAATCGACCCCGTTTAACGTTTTGGGGGGCTGCAAAGCTATTATCCTTGCTAAAAATTCAGCAAACACGTCATTTACTTAGCAGCATTAGACAGAGTTCAAGCCCTTGCTTGGCATGCAGTCAGCATCCCCAGCCCATGACATTTCCATGCAAAGCAGGCTTCCTGAGAAGTAAACTAATGCTAATCAATATATCTGACTCAGTGAAAAGCCTTAGACTGATAAAAGAAGGCATCAAACATGAAGACAGATCATTACCTCGTCTAGCAGCTGTCTGTCATTTCTAGCGAGGTGCAAAACTTTTTCTGAAAACATCACTTTAACTCAGTTCAAACTGAAACACCATTTCAAATGCAAGCGCAGTGGGTTTAGTGCCAGTGTTTTACTAAAATTGATCAGATCTCATTTTGCAACTGCTAGAAACCGTTGTTATTAGCACTGCTCAAAATACATCCACAAAGGCTGTTTAAGTCTCTACAGGGAGACATTTGGATACCCCCTTTAAAGTCAGGTACTTTAAAGGTTAAAATGATAATTTTTAAAAATCTGTATAAAGGCAAAGAGTTTCTTCCTGTATAAAAGGCTGTAGTCAAAACTGAAGAAGTTTTCTGCCTTTGCTCTATGTAACAGGTGTTAACAGAGACAGCAGTTAACCCTTAAGCCTACATTCATTCCTGACAGAAGTATTTACTTCAGTGAGTTTTCTGGAGCACAGATTAATTCAGCTCCCACTGTGAATAACAGCCTATGAGTGGAATATTTAAGATATTTAAATTTTTTATTAAGAATTGAAAGGAGCTATAGTAACATCTGGAAGGAAGGGAAAAAAGCTTGCATG
Source organism: Mystacornis crossleyi (assembly GCA_013400655.1). Taxonomy (NCBI): domain Eukaryota; kingdom Metazoa; phylum Chordata; class Aves; order Passeriformes; family Timaliidae; genus Mystacornis; species Mystacornis crossleyi. The sequence continues at coordinate 169,794 of VYZQ01020643.1, forward strand.
AAATTCTACCTCTTTTACAAAAGATTTCTTTATGTGTCAAAGTCATTCTGAAAGCTGGTATCAAGTGAGAGTCATAGCTAGCTTTGAAAACAGTAGCAGTAAGTCTAATAATTGTGTTGAACACCCAGCTTTGCCACCTTCAGAAAGTCTTTTGGTTACCTCGTTTGTTGTAACTTAAGCCTGTCAGTTTACAAGCATCTTCACAGAAACAGCCAACCAAAACTGAAGTTTTGCAATATAGAAATGATGTGCAGTTCATGTGAGGGAGAATTACATGTACATGTGCTTCAGACTGCAGGCAGCTTATTTTAATGAAGCCTTCCCTCTCAAGAGAAAAAATACACAAACCTCAAGATGTGTCATGATTTTTAGAAGGTGAGCACTGGAGGTCATGGATGTTGAAGTATGTACTTGTGAAATACAGGCTGTTTTTGCAAATGCTCATACAGCAAGGATATTCTACATTCTTTCAAGGTCAGGTATTTTTAACACCCCTACGCATGGAGCCCTGTCTGTTAAAACATTATAGTAGGTCACAAAAGTAGGATCAAAAGTTAAGATGTGAATATTAAGGTTGCTAATGTCAACTCAGATGTGGTCTTCTTTCCCTGTCACCTCCTATTTGTTCATGTCCTACCTAGTCCTGTTACCTTTCCCATGTGACTCTCTTGGCCTTAATCTGAAGGCAGATCAAGAGGCTTCACTCTCCTCTCCTCTGGACAATTTCTGTCTCTACAGCTCCCAGCCTCTGCTTTCCCTGCCCATCCATCCTGGGGAACCAGGCCCTGTGCTCCCCCTGTGTTCAGATAATGTCCCCTGTCCTCTTTCTCTCTGTCCAGCCTTCGCTGCCTTCCCCTAAAGCCAGCATCACCACCGGTGCTGAGGTCCCGCTCACTCCTGCCCTACCACAAGCGCAGCTCCAGCCTCCCCATGGCTCCTCATCAGACCCTGGTTTCTCCCTCCTACTTCTGTCCTTTCCTTCAGCCAGTCATCCCCGCTTCTCACCTCCATAATGGGCTTTGCTCCCTTCCTGCTGTTGCTAAGGACCCTTCTGTGCCACATCCTCAGCTCCGTCTTGTGCCTCACCTCTGCTTTCAGAGCAGCCTGCTGTCCCCCTTGCCGGGCACAGCCCGGGCTGCTGGTGAAAGGCTCTTTGAGCCTCTTTAGCTGCACTCCAGGACTGAGCGGGCGGCCTTACCAACTCACATCTGCCAGCTGTGGTAACAGGGGCAGATTTATGCGGCAGTGGCAAGTGACCTTACCCTGCTCGCCAAGCGCGGCAGCAGTCAGCTCGTTTTTAACTTTCTGCTAAAAATAATGGGACTGTAAGGTCTGTTTATAAAGAACAGGTTGTGCCATGGTGGGGTTTTTTTGGTGTCCAAAAATATTCTTTAAACCCATTTTTTAAAAAATTGAGCTGGTTTTGTGATATTTTCAATATTTAAAAAACTATCTGCAAGCAAAACATAAAGCAGGCTTTTACAGTAGGAAATGTCAGACACCCTGAATATTAGTGCTATCGCGCCTGCCCATAATAATCTCCAAATCAAATTTAGATTCTGTGGTATATCGTTACCTAAACAGATTTCCATAACCACCAACCAGTAACTCTTCTTTTAATTTAGGAGTGCTGTTAGATGAATTTGTTCCCAGACTCAGACTATGAGGCTAGCATCCCAAGAGACACTCCCACCTCTTCCTGGGGATAAACAAGCCAGCCCTGGGAACATGAAACAAACAGCAAGAAACACTATTTGACTTCTATAAATTTTAATAAACTAAAACACAGGATTGAAAGCTTGAGATCTTTTTTTATTTACTATTACCCTGCAGTGAAAATAGGAGAGAAAGGAGGAGGTGTGTTTTTTTGCATATACTTTAAATATATAAACCTACCATTTTTGTCATTCAATACCCTTTCTATCTACCTTTCCTTTTCCATTTACTTTGTTTTTAAAGCAGTCTGACATTAGGCAAAAACCTAGTTTTCTCTCTCTCTCTTTTTTTTCTTTTCTTTTTTTTTTTTTTTAAATCTACAAGAGGTATATATCCACAGTTGGCCTCATAATCCTAGCAGATATTTTTCATGGTCATTCTTTGGGTTATGAATCAGGCAATTGGAAGTCAGTTGTGTCACTGCCATGGCCATTTTGATCACCACATGTGAGAAGTAACTGTTCTACTTTAAAACTTGTTCCGGAGTCTGCCCTCAGCACTGCACATCGCTTTTTACTGCTTCCCTTCCACCATTTTTTCTAATATTATAAACACTAATCTCTACGCTTATATATATGTCAGCTAAGCAAGCATTTTTTTTTACATTCCCAAATACCTAAGTATTACAAAGGATATTTGTAATTAAAAGGGCCATCTTAGCGCATTTTATCATTGTATCACTAATACTTATTTTTAATGTATTGTTGTGTTACACAAATGTATATGTAATGTATGTATTGCTGGATGGGAGAGGCCAAAGGGGAGCATGGGGGTACCTTAAATAAGTATCTTGGAGACAGTAGAAGACAATAGATAACAAAAAAATTAAGTCTGTATTGTTGAGAATGGGTTTGTATCAGGTTTTGAAGTCCAGGAATTGCTCTGCTCTATCCATATATATGGGAAATGAGGGGGGCTGCAGATGACAACCACTCCTCTGACCTTCACCTTCCTGGGCTAAACAGTCAGAAAGGAAAACTGTGCAAATATAAATACCATTAGTAAGAATGCAGCAAATCCCAACGAAGGTCCTAAACTACTCCAGAGTAGACTGGGCTTCCAGTGACCCATACTGGAATATTTTTTTCCTGAAATGGGCTATCTCCAGCCATTTTTCACAGGCTCAAAAACCCAGGGAAGAGTAAAGAAGAGAAAGCTGCCCTTCCAGTATTAATACTTGAACTGTGTTTTTCTCTCTTCATCCCCCAGATATCACTCCTCCTTCACTCCACATGATGGAAGAGAGTCTCAATGTCTTTGAACTTGTCTCTATTGTTTTCAAAAGAGGTGAGGGGCAGCAGAAGAAAGAAGAGAGAGAGGGAAGAAAAGAGAGAAAGAAAGAGAGGACACATCAAGGTGAGTTACATTTCCACATCATTTATCCTACAAGAAAGCACATGCTTTAATCTACCCTGAGCCATACACAGGCATTGTCAGGGTTGCATTTTGTCTACAAAGCTAAAGAAGTAGCGAGTGTAAGATTATGCTGCCATGTCAGTCTAGTTTGACCAGTTTCACAAGTTCGCTAGAAAAGGAAGTGTGACATTTTCATTTAGAAGAACATGAGCGAAGCTTAGAAACATGGCTGGGCATGTTGGAGTAAATGGGATGGTGTTTTTCTGAACAGGAGAGAGCCTTGTTTTACAATCAACTGGAGGTTTTAACAACTAATGACAAGATTTGCCTGAATTTAAAATCTGAATGCAGAGAAACTTCACTTAAGATAGTGAGAGACAAAGAAGAAAGATTTTGAGAGGAAAAGGAAAGCTATATTTGCTGCTTCATTCCTCTGATCCCCCCAGCTCACAGGTACAGTCCCACAGCAGGTATGGATACGCCCCGGCACTTGGGAGCAGGTGCCCTGTACCAGCCCCCGCCTGACACAGGGCTCCGGGCCTCCCTCACGCTTTCTCCCTGTGAGTGGTAAGCTGGAGCATGTCTGTACGGCGTGAATCCAACTGCAGTATCCCAAAGACAGGAGTTTCAAAAGGACTTTCAGGGGATAGAGTGTAGTGAGGGGAAGAGGAATGCACACCGTCAATGTTCATGTGTGCTGCTGTTGTAAAGAACATCAGTTACCAGTAAGTAATGTCTGTTTTCAAACCCCATAATTACATTCACCAAGGGCAAATGCAGAGAGCTCCAGGAACAAGCCCCATTCACGCTCACAAACCTGGTAGGGGTCCAGGAATAAACCTGTTGACACTGAAGAAGCAAAGAGGGGCCTTGGCACTGGAAGCAGGTTAAAACCATACCTGCTGACAGCTGGGTTTAAGAGGAATTAAAATCTCACTTGGCATAGAAACTCTGAATGTGCTACAGGAGCACCCTGTCCAGCCTCCCTGGGAAACATCAGCAATCAGAGCCTGGATTTCTTTCAACTTCCAGAAAAGGTGATTGCAAAAGGAACACCACCTTCACAGTAAGATGAAATAAGAAAAAATTCTTGTGGATTGAAGGTCAGGCAAAGGAGCACGGAGCTGAGTTTATCCATCAGCACACAATAAAACAATATAACTTTTAAAATCAGCTAGAAATGCCTGTCTCTTTCACATCATCTTGTCATCTGCTCCCTCAGTCCTGTGTGCTTACAGCCAAAATGTGAGCCCTTGTTCAAAATCAAGTATCTGTCACAGAAAAACAGAGGAAGGGTTTCCAATGTTGGGGCTGTCCAGCCCTGAGGAACATTCCTTGCTGGGATGTGTCCATAAACTGAGATATCTCTACATATTAAAAGAACCAACCACTCCTCACAAATCAGGGAATAGTCTAAATGCAGGAGTTTTGGTTTCACGTTTGTTTATGAAGCTACATGGTTTAGAAAGGTTGCACAGAACCGTACTGATTAAAAATAAAATCAGAACAAGACAACAACACATGGTCTAAAACCTATGCTGCGGCACAACCTTTGAGCTACTGAATCCACATTCTCTACATTGATCTTTAAAGCCTGGATGGAGGTAATCTGTTGCTTTTAGGCACTTACGGTTACACCTCCAGCTCTTAAGGCATAAAATGCTCCTACAGAAAAGCTGTCAGATTGTTTGATCAAACAGCTATTCAGATTAAGTGAAAAAGATAGTGAATTCCTCTGAGGTGGCGACAGCTTTGTTAAGGTGCTCACTTGTAGTAGAAAAGGAGACAGTTTGGAATTAGAAATGCATTTGCCCTTCCCAAGACAAAGAAAGCATCTGCAGGATGTTCTCAGAGCTGTATGAAACCAGAAGCCTCAAGATCAAAAGGCATCACTGGTCTTTTACCTCAAAACCCAAGAATCGGAGCAGCCAGAGTCACTATCCTGGACTTCAACTTGCAAATTTTAGTGCTTAGTTTTTCTAACTGCAGAACACATTTAAATCTGCTATTTCTCGTCACGAAATACCTGGTTTAGGTATCTCACACACTTTGTAGTGTATGAAAATTATCTGTAGGGCAACCTACAGCAACCTAGCATCAACAAGGTATTTTTACTTATGTGAAGTAACACTAATGAAATTCTCAAACAGGGGTAAAATAAAGTTTTGGGGAGACAAGATGTAGAGAATGACTTCCGATAACAGTGTGTTGGACCCTGAACCTGACGTTGCATGTGCTCCTTGAAAAATTTGGTCTCCAGTGATAAAATCAGTGCACACTTGCTACACAGAATCACTGTAGGGGAAGAGAGAAGATTATATATAAAAATGTATTTATTCATATTTAATCCACATCACTTCCCAAGGTACAATAAATTTTAATAGTCTGGGAATCAGATGCTATAGGTAATACCATAATAATCAAGGACAGCAGAAAGGATGTCAGAAGTTGACCAGTTCTGAAATACTGAATGTTGTATTATGAATGGTTTCCAAACCTATTCTGTACAGACAGCTACACATAATCTGCAGAAAAATTAAAAACTGCTATATTTTGCGAACATTATTAGTTACAGATGAAACATACCTACGAAAAAAGTGTCAGTAACACAAATTGTGCAAATTAAAATGATCAGAAGATCAACACGATGGGAAAGACAGCTAAATAAGAGAAAGGTCAATCTGGCATAAGCAGAAATGGGTAAAAACTCCCAGTAATAGCTTAAGCTGGAAGTGAGAGGAAGTTCCTAAGTAATGGCGTGACCGTCCAGGCAGGGAACTGAATGCACGAAGGTCCCTGTTTGGAGAAAGAGCACTCCATGTGCTGTGCACAGAACCAAGTAACAGATCTTGTGGTGATCTCTGATTACAGCATAAAGGTTCCTCATCGGTCCCAGCTGCAGAGCTATTCCATCACCAGGAGGTGTGCCTCTGTGTTGCTGACCTTGTGTTTATTTCAGAGCACATATACAAGCAATAGAAAATTAACTGAGTTTCCTTGGTTCCTTTCTCTTTTTCTCTCTTACTTTTCCCTTTTTGTTAGGCGTGGGAAGGGAGGTAAAAGGCTACGAAGGCAGCAGAGAAAAGACAAGCTAGAAGACATTGTAAGCAAACGTAGAAACATAAACCCTGACTTACAAGTATTAGTTCCAGTATAAAATATGGTTCCCTACATGTCTACAGACAATTTTTTTTTTCAAGGAATAGCGAAGTGATACATGCAACTGTCTGTCCTTCCTCAAAGGCATGCTGCAGTCACAAATGGATCCTCTCAAAAAGTTGTGAGTGGTGAAAAGATCTGTGTTTCAGCCTTAGGCTAAAAACTGAATCTATTTCTACTGTATCAGTTTCCTTTTAAATATCAATAAACACCACAAGTCCTGGGTGACTTTCTTGCAAGACTTGATGTTTTTGCTTCTGTTCATCCATTTCCACTATTATATTTCAGGCTAAACACATTCTGTTAATTACACAGCAGGATAGGATACGTCTTCCATTCACAAGCTTTTAATTAAAAAACAAACGCAGCAATAGGTAGGTTTTTCTAGTCATTTAAGCCTTTAAGCTCGGTCAAAGCCTGCCCACCAAATGATGCAATTATGTTTTATTTCCTTGCACCTACTTCTTCATTGCAAAAGAAAAGCTGATGATAGAGATTTTGTTTTCATACACTGCTGAGGAAGAAGCAACTGTAAGACCACAAAAGAAGTGCTGTGGTGGCTCAGAAGTGCACCAAACATGAATGCTCATCTGCAACACATCCTGGAGTTTAACTGGAAGAATGACCCATACAAACACAGGAACATCAAAATGCTGCTATATAATATGTGACAAACACTACCTTCTGCCTTGATGTAAACTGCAAACACATGGTCATTTTCTTACTGAAAGCAGTTTTCATCATGCTACATTTGGTGAGAATCCTGGGGCAGGCAGCACTCAGACACAGCCACTGCCAGACCACATGGCCAGCTTATGGCAGGTCACAGAAAATTCCATAAAAGCTCTGGGATGCACATGCTGGTGTTAGCACAATAGGGAGAGAGGTTTCACAGAAACATCTGCAAGGCCAGGGATGGTGACGAAAAATTATCCAAAATTAAAAAGCTATTGTACCTAGGTGCTCAACAGGAGAGACACTAAGTGTTCCTTCCCACATGGGAAACAAAATCATCCAAAAACTTGATCATCTAATACCTCATCTTCTATCTCTCCTTCATCAGCAAGATCAGCGAACATATCTCACTGTGCCTTTCCATGTTCACATCTTCATTTTCATCCTCCACTTTTTCTAAACAAACTTCTGCTGCTAGATCTCAACTCAAACTCTTCTCCCCAGAAAGCCCTTTGGGCTTCATTGGAGCTCAAACTATTCCCATCCTCCCTCACCCACCCCATCAGCCTTCTTCCTCAACCCTTCTCCTCCTGTGGCTTCCCATTATCCATCCCCTCCCAGTGATAAGCCCACCTCCAGTAATTTCTTCTGTGTGCTCCTGGGAGAGCTTCTTCTCATCTTCTGTCATCTCTCCAAGAGAGACCTGTGAGTCTTCGACACAGCGTTTCACACCGAAGACTGATTCCTTGGGGAAAGGAATACCACTGAGCCAGGAAGACAACTGAGGTAAGGAGAAGGCAGCCAGTATTTTTAGAGAAACATGTCACTGTCAAGCTGTATTTGTATAAATCCTCCACTTTTCATAACAGACTCTCCACAGAACATGGCATTTCACAGAGCACTTGAAATTTAATCCTTGGCACTGAGAGCCAAGTAAAAGCCACTGTCAGAGCTGCTGCTCCCATTCCAGTCTCACCTTAAGGACAGAAGATAATGACAAACAAGGCACATGGACAAGCCCCCAGTGGGAAAAACCTCTTGCACACATATGAAAAGATATGCTGGGAGCCATCAAGTCACTAAAAGGGAACAAAAAATACATCCTTTAGGAAGCTATTTTCAGTGGTTTTTAAACTTCTTTTTTAGTTAAATAGAGTATTTCAACATCCGCAGTGTATATTAATATAAATTCTACTTCAATGGGAGGAAATTTCAGGACATTCTGAATTATTTGATTAATCCAGAAAAAAATTCTCAGATCAACAGATTTTACCATGCCTTCCTCTTGCACCCATTTACGTACTGTAAAATATTACTGTTTTAAACTCCTAAATCCTGATATTTAAATGTTTAACAAAAAACCCCACTTCTACTGAATAAATATAAGAACTTACATCTCATTATGAACTATGGCACTGCTTCCACAGTGCTATAATAATTAGAGTTAACATAATGAAAACCTAGTAAAAAGACTATAAATTCACCATATGAGCACATATGGATGTGAAAAAGGAAATCAAACAAGTTCTCTGAACTAAAATTAGAGTCAAAACAGAACAGTGTCCCACAGAAATAGCACAAGCCTAAAAAGTCTATATAAATTTACTATGCCAAATCCAATTTTATCCAACGTTCCGTTTCATCTATCCTTATTTTCACAGTGTATTTAAGGTATTGAGAGCTTAACTGTTCATGTAAGTCTGGACTGTAGTTTAGCTGCTTGAGATAGATTTTCATGTTTGAAGCAAACCAGAGCTGGGCTCATTGCAGAGCTACAAAACCACAGAGCCCAGTCCACCAAGTTGCGAATGTGATTTTCCTATCCAAGCTTCTGCTCCCAGTATTTTGCACTGTGTGCTCTACTTATGCCTGCTCTACAACTGAGTCTTCCTTTCTGAAGGTTTCAACACGATTCTTTTAAAGTATACCTCTAAAGAGGGATCTCATCATAAAAAAGGAGAGCAAAATCCATTTATTCTCTGTTATTGTGTATGTATTCATTTAAATATCCTTTTAAAGCAATTCATCCGTGAAGATGAGCCACCTCTCAGCTCAAATAAAGACATTTGTGAATACCATACTGGTTTTCCTGTAGCCTCTGCAACTTTGGTTGTAAAAAAACTTCGGTGTAAAAAGCTTGTGACAGAGCTTTGAGCAGTTTTTATTTTGTTCTCTTTATGCTGCATCCTCCACGTCAGTTCAACTTGCTGTGCCCTGCATCTTCTAATATGTCATAGGCACGGAAGGAAGGTCACGTCAAACATTGACCGGGGAATCATATCAAGCAGTAGCATGTGTCCATTTTGCTTCTGGACTGCCTCAGAGGCGTTTGTTATAACTGACGCCAATCATTAGATCAGGATTCTGTTAAGTTCTCAGGCACCTCTTTTGTGGGATAGAACGAATTTCTTCTGAGCTGTTTAATTACTTTGGGACTTCTGAGATTTAGCTTTTTCCCTTCTTTTTTCAGGAAGTCATCAAATAAACAGAAATGCTACACAACTACTGAGGCTGTTGCAAGAGAATGTGGTAGCCATGGATGTGCTGGTTCTTCTGACTGGGGAACCATGACAGAGAACAAGCCAGTTAATCACTCCTGCCTACATCTTTCCTTTTTATTGTCCAGGTGAGTGGCAATCCTGTATTTCACAAAATATTTAGGTCCTCTTTATTATAAGAAAGAGCTGCCATTCTTAAGAGATGACTGAAGATTCCATCCCTCACCTACAAGGTCTTACTTGCTGGACAGTTTTACAGCGTTTCAGCTCTTACGCTGCTCTGCTGTGCGTACGCTCCCCTGACATCTTTCTATTTCTGTTCTCTCTCTGAATGTCTTATCTTCTGCTGCGTCTCCTGTTCTCAGCAATCCTCCTCTCAGACCTTCCAGGCTGAACAACAGATTTTGCGCACAAAAGGCTGTAAATTTTTAGGGCAGGAATTATCTCACTACTTTTGTTAGTTAACAAGTTATGTACCCTTGATAGGGGATGAAAGTGCAACCTACTACATGGTTTTAAATAACCACTATACTCATAAATTATTTGTAACAGCAATAATACGCCTACACCAAAAAGCAGTAGGAAAGATCACATACAGTCGTGGTCTCTCACAGTCGTCGGTGCCATCTGGAGCTCCAAGCGGCTAACTCTGCTCGGCAGTCTGTGCGCAAACGAGTTGCACGACACGCAGAAAAATATTCCAGGACTTCACAGTTCCTCCCCAAGTAACACATTAATAATGATCTTTCACCCACAGCTAGCACTTCAACTGCGAACACGCTGCTGTTGACGAAGGCACAACAGGTCAGCTGGGAGGAGAGCAAGCGGCTTTGTCCCCGGCACAATGCCCTACAGCCGCCACACATGCCCCTCTCTCAAGTTGCGTGTGCTGTCATTATCCTTGCTGCCAGCTCCAGTGGGACTGCTCAGAGGCTACGGCAACTCTCCAAGGTCCACAGGCCTCCGGGAGGGGACAGGCCACCTTCTGATCCACAGCCGGGATGAATGGATTAGCGGCGAGCCGAGCCAGCTGCCGCAAGCTTTATCAGCACGCAGCCCCGACAGATGGGAGCCCACTGGAGAAGCCTCCTGCTGCAGCCCGCGTGGCCCTCGCGCCGGCCTTCTGCTCACCCCACGCTCGTTGACACGAAAGCGGACACAGAATATGCACAAGGGGCAAAATCACATTTAGAAATACACGCGCCCCGTTTGGGACGCTGCTCAGGTTAAGCAACAGCAAGCGAGCTGCTCTGGGAGCACAAGCTGGTTCACTGCAGTGAAGCTACTTGTGGTAAAATGCTTCGTTTTGGTTTGGATTTGCAGCTGGTAGGATTTCTGACAAAGGATGTTTGTTTCCACCAGAACTGAATTACCTGCTGACATTAAAAGTGGATCAGGACTGTAGTAAGAGATACACAAAAGATAGAAGAGACTATTAAGTGCAGAGATGAATTCAAACTAATTGACTTTCGCCTGGGCTATCTATCCATATAGAAGTCATAAGTATCAGAAAAAAGGCATACCTCAACTCAATCCAGTGGAAACTGAGGCTTCTGTGCTTCAGAAAAAGCAGGCAATGTCCATTTGACTTTTAAGTCATGAACCGTGCACTTGCTCCAGAAATATTCGATATATTATCTGAGGCGAAGGGTTGCAACAGGATCAAAAACATTGACAGTTTTTTACCGTAGCAATCAAAAATCTTTTAAAATCACAGAAACAGAAAATTGTTGAAAAAGGGAAAACACCTACCTAATTACTGCCAGAAAAAAAGGCACTTTACAGTTGACCACACCACACTGAAGTATGAAGTGCTACACTTATGAACAGCAGTATAAAAAAAAAGGAAACACTATTGCTTCTATTTAAGAAAGAGCCTCTCTTAACAGATTGTCACACAGCCAGACAAAAGCTCAGTGGAGTAAATGGCAGCCTTTGCATTCATTGCAAGGGACTTTGTACCAGACATGACATCTCAATACACATAGTTTCTCTCATATTACATCTCATAAGTCTACAATTCACTTAATCTTCTCTGAGCACAAATGTGAACAATATTTAGAAAGAAATGCTACAGTTTGCCAGCCTTGTGTGTAAAAGTCTCAGTTTTCCCTGTGTCTTGCTTCTTGAAAGGCATGTCACATAAACCTCTAAGTTTGAAGCTGTTTTGCTGAAAGAGAAAATTTTGCAACTCAAAAAAGCTGCCTATTTCTGAGCAAACAAAGTATCTAGAATTTTATTTGCACAAGCTACACTTATGCGCTGTGGAGAGTATAAACCTTAATTTATGATCGTAGAGGTAATTTCCTGTTAGAACTCAAAACCAACTTTATAATAACCAAGAATCATTTATATCAGAATTCTTGATTTACGCTAGTAATCTCAAAAATATAGTCCCAAACCAGTTAATGCAGCTTCAAACTAATTTCACAACTTCCTTAATTTCAAGACATATTTCGTGCACAAAAGTGAAAATATAACATTCAGAAAAAAGAAAGCTAGTAACAAGTTCTGCAATGAAACTTGTTTGAACCTTCATTGAGTCAAGATGTCTACAACAATTTATAAATCATACCTCCAGGTCAAAATTTGCTGTTTTATTTACATTTAAACACAGTGATTTTGGTACTCTAATATAAGTACATGTTGAGGACAACTTTTTTATGATGCATTTTCCAAAAATTAAATTAAGTAACTGTCTTCAATATATGAAAAACAAGACTACAAATGTATTTAGGCAGTGTCCAACAGTCTTAAGCAAAAGTGGCCAGTACCTACTTCTACAGACAAATCGACATTGCTTCAGCAAATTACATCGAAATGTATACAAAATACTTACCAAGTATCTCCTGAAAAATAAAACCCATTTCTTATTAAAGATTTCCGGTAGGCATTAAATCAAGATAAAGAGGTAAAGAGCTGACTGTCTCCAAGTCTCAGACCAGAAACAGCAAAATTCTTCATAGGATGCTCAAAATCAAAAGCAATGCTTAAACAAAAACACGGGCATCTAAACCATATGTAAACAGCATTTGAAAATAGTGTATTTATAAGAAAAAACAGTTTTTCAAAAACTGTTTTCAACAACAAAAAAATGTGTTAATCACAAAAACAACCAACCAACCAACCAAAGCTGTATGATGGAATTCTCCCTAAACTTTGCACTGCTGTATTGCTGCAACATGGTCACTTCTGTATCAGGAAACGCAAAGATACGGGTGCTGTCAAGATACTCTTGTTCTTTGTTATCAGTAAGGGAATTTGTTTTAAAAACTTAATTACTTAACTGCCCCCCCCGCCCCCCAACTGATAAAAACCAGTTAGAGAAGGTAAACAGCGATTAGAAAGTCCCACACTTACACTTGCGGGACTTCATCAGTTAAGCCCTAATCCCATGTTTCATAAACACATTTAGAAGTTCTGTCATTTACAAATGTAGTTTCTGGTATGCGGATGAACACCCATGACTAAGTGATTTCTGAAGAAATGTGTCATCTGTAGATTTCAGTCATTTGCTTTTTAAATTCTACAGCATAAAAGGATATTGAAGGAACTTATGAATACTGACAAGGAAATAACTTAAAATGGAAGGATTTAGGGTTGGTGGGTTTATTTAATAATTTGGGAGGGGATGGGGGGGCATTAAGTGCAGGAGACATCTGTACCTCCACACTTCATGCCACGTAATGTTTTTTTTGTAGTACGCTGACCTATTTAAGTCTGATGGCAGCACTAACAAATATGGCCAACAAATTCAACAGGCTAGGAACATACACCTTTGATGAGGAAACAAGAAGAAAGGAACAACAAAAAAACCCAGTAGCTCTCATCCACTGAAACATCAAACATCCAGGGTTGACCAACACAGTTGCACCCCACCTGAAATGCTCAAAGTCCAGATGCACTCTAATTCCCACTTGTTGCAGAAGCCTAATTAGTGTTGACAGACAACACCTCACTGTGAAGGCTGCAGATAATCTACTTCAAAGACAAATGTATAGAAATAAAAACAGAAACACAGAAGTGATGAGTTTGGGCAAATACCGGAGCAGCTATCCAAACAGAGCAGAGCAGGTGCAGGTAAGGCAACCAGTTTAAAGACCTATGATCTAGCTGCCTACAGTGGTCCTTGGTTCCATCACTCTTCTGCTACAACAGCCACTTCAACATGTCCAAATCTGACGTCCTCATGCTTGAGTGTCTAAATGGATCAAAATAGGCTTTTGGTGTCATTTTAATAGGTGGAGAAAGCTTGTGGAAGATCACAAGGAGCAATGGAAGAGAAATGTTAGAGAATAAAATTTCTTCAGGCAGTTCTAAAGCTGCTCTGTTGTGTGGCAACTTCATCAGATGTTCCATCACAACCAAAACTGTACAACAAATGAGCAGTGGCAGCACATGTTCTCTCTCTCACTCTTAAGTTCACTGTGCCGTGTAACCACAGATACATACATGAATCCATACATATGATTACAAAAAAACCCCCTCAACCCCAACCACCTCAAAACCTTGGGTTAAGAAGAGTTGGTAAAAGACTGAGTGAAAATGCAAATATATAAGCAGAAGTTCAACCACAGTTGAGATTACTGATGGATATAAGAGAATGAATGGACAGAGAGAAAAGAAATGAGGCTGTGTCTAGTTGTTCTGCTCGGCAAATTTTGGAATATTTCTTCCCATCAGCATCAAATCCAGGTGTCCTGAGGCAGCAGAATGCTGCTGCTGATGTGAAGACGCTTTATGTGCAGCCATTTGCCTTGCAGTGAACAATTTCCCAGCTGATTAAAATACTGTGACAATCTCAAAGCTTGCTAAAACCAGGGAAAGCAAACATATGGATTGCTTTACAGAAAAACTAGAATACTGACTGGGGGGGACACGCTCCTTTTGCCAACAGTACTTTAATGCATCTAAACTACAGCTGCCCCTATCATTAACAGCTGATGGGCATTAATGTAATCCAGGTGGTACATGGCATTCAGGGACGGAAGCACATCCCTCTGCCTACTCCAAAGACAATGAGAAGCCACCTAACCGAATTCAAGTGCCCAGCCCTGGAAAGCAAAGCCCAGACACGTGAGCAAGTTGCTGTGCACCGGGAGTCATTTACCCTCCTCTGTTGAGGGCTTCAGCAACGGTGCAGGGTACTAATGGTGGTGAGTGTCCATGGACAGGAACGACGGAGTTGGAAACCCCCCACGAGCTCATCCCTTCAGGTACAGTGGGGCGTGTGCCTGCCTGCATGCGGGAGCAGGGAGGACACGGATGCTGCAGAGGCCGCTGCTCCAGCAGAACCCCTCGGGTGCTGCGTGCCGCTCACTGCACCTATCTGACTGTAGAAGCAGCAGATCTGTGGTCCAAAAGGCTGTCTTAAGGCTTGTTTATTCCAAGCAAGTTACCAACGCAGAGAACAGAGGGGAGAAAAGAGTTTAAAGGAATAAAATAGAAATTTTAAAAAAAGGTATGGGGTAAGCCAAAAGCAATGCCAGCAATTACTTAATAAAAATGAAATATTCAAAGTATGATGAGAAGAAAAACTTAGAAAAAAGCAAGGTGCACAAAAAAATGTATGGTTTTGGTTTGCAGTGCAGATGTTTAGGATTTACAATCAATATGGTTTGCTTTTTCATGCTATAAAATGCATGTATAATTACGCCCAAGATGTGTGTAAATGTTTAAATATTAAAGCAAAACAGATATTCTGGATTTTTGATGTTTGTTTTTAAAAAGAAAAAAATCTATTTTACAGGGACACAAGCACTAAAGTGAAATTAACATAAAACAAACAAACCAGTGTAATAAAATAAAAAGCTCTAAACCACGTTAACCAAGGTCGTTAATGTCAGTTCAATGGCAAAGATCCATGTTAGTCAATGTTTAAATATCAATTAAACGGGAAAAGACCGCCTTGCAATTACACTTCACAGATTTATTTCTGCTTCTTCTAGGATATATATTGTCTTTAGCAAACATGGACATTTCCTTACATTTCTAAAGTTTAAATTTCCTTATCGAAATTGTCAGAACTACTCAGAAATTTCAGATTTCCTCCTTTTTGCCATTCATTTTACCAAATATTTCGGAGAATGATAGCGTTGATCTGCTAAGCCCAACCTACCTCTTCCAATGGTAAATCTGTAACTAGTGAATCCATATGCTGAACTTCTCTATTTGAACGGGAGACAAAGTTGTTGTCCACCTCTTCACTCTAAAAATACCCCACAGCTTAAAATGTTGAAACACAAAAGGCACAACATGCATTAGCACAAATTCAGTGTTTTGCTGACCATAAAAAAATGTCCTTGTATGGATGGAAATGGAAGTCTGGAAAAAAATATTTGGTAAGGAGGTTTTTTTTTCATACCCTCCATCCAAGTAATTCTGCTTGAATGGAATTTCCAGAGAGCCGCAGTCTAAAAATACATAGGCTGAGAACAGCAAAACAGCTACATGGATTACACTCAGCTCTTACAACCCTTTGTAGTTTCATGGGAAAGACAACTGCTGGAGCACTCATCAACAGTACTTATATATAGTCTCACAAATTGGAAAAAAATAATTTGAGGAGAACAGGTAAAATGTACCAACTACAGGAAAGCAAAGTCAAGTGTTGGCCACTGTACAGTGCCCACATAATATATTCAGAGAGGGAAATGTCAGCACTAAAAAGTACTCCTGGAGTATAATATTATTTATTTATTTTTAATACAGATCCTCCTGTTTTTCATCCTGCAGGACATTAAGATGATAGGTATTTTATAGGAACAACAACAGGGGAAGACCAGCAGGCTGTGTGCTACTGATACACAACTATCTATTTAAATAAACATAAATTATGATTTTTCCTAACCCTTAAAAGATGATGAAAAAGGAGGGTTTGGGGTGCTTGGGTTTTTTTGCTTACTTTTGTTGTCCCCCTCTTACTTCAGTGTCCTAGGTAAGTTTGCTTTATGGGCCCCATACACATAGGATTGTGTCACAGTTCTTCACAAGGATTAAGGCACAGCATGGGAGGACTGCCTTTTAATTGAAACAAAACAGTGCCTACTATAACTTTTTTCCAAGAGGTCAAGAGAGAGAAAAGGACTTTACTAGCAATCCTGGCCTTTTCACCTTTCTATTTTCATAAACAAGTTCAACAGCAAAGTTATTCTAAACTGCCAGTGGAAATACAGATCTTGCTTACAACTGGGTAAGCATTCCCCTTTCCCTTTCCTGTTGATCATGGGGGTGTGAAGTTTTGGGAGGAGCTGGCTTTTCCGTTTAAACATGCTGTCATCTAAATAGGTAGGTTTTAAAAGAGGTGAGTACCTAGTCAGATGTTATTGATTCTTTTCCTGGAACAGGAAGGTTCAAATTTGTTCAATACAGAGATGCAACCCAATTTAGGAAAGATGTTCTTGGACCCTTTCTTGGTTTACTTGCATGGACATGCTACTACCCTGCTGAGCAAGAAAGGATATTCACACAATCTCTGCTTCAAGGTGAGGAAGACCCTTTGAGCAGCACTGAGCTTTCAAATGTCAAGGCAGAGGTTCCTGATACCCTTAAAAGACAATCAGTTCAAACTGGCTCTTCATCTACCCAAACTGAAATCTGTGGTCAGATAAATGTGAACCATAGGCACCAGAAATGTATCTTTCAAGGTGTGATTCCTGTCAGCCTAATGGCAAGAAGAGCAGTTTGCATAAAAGCATATTCCTCTCCCAAGAATTGTATCATGGCCACTGCAAAGTACCCAGTTACTCAAGTCAGTCAGTTGCTCTTTTGCCTTCCTCTATGAAAACACTGAGACAAAGGTACCAAGCCTTCACTTGGAACCAGCTCGGACAACTTACAAGGAGGAGAGCAGAAAAACACGCCCGTGTTTCAGCGCACAATCACAAGGCCTGTCCAAAATGGAATTACTAACACGGGTCATAAATGAGCTCTCTACAAACAGACACACAAGAACTTTCATGTGAAATCCACCACTAGGCCCAAGCAATCAGGCTCCTAATTCTCTTGACCATCAAAGCAATTTGCTCAAGATCCCACCCTCTGGATAACATGGACTAGGAATCATCTGATGGGGCTCTGACAGCACAACTGCCCAGCACTTGTGTGAACACCTTGAACGGAACGACGACACAGTAGCGTAAGGTAGAAGTCAGGCAGACCCACTAACCATGCAGGATTGCAGAGGACAGTCAGAAGCTGTACTTTTCCACTATGGATCTTTCCTGAAAACATACCATAGTGTAGTTTTATTGCTCCAACTTAAGCAAGGCACTTCAGGAATGAGTTTAGTAATTTCAAGTTTTCCTTGAAAACACCAGTTTTTCTGGAATTTTGAAACAGTATTACCAGCCTTAGAAGATGTCAAAGGGATTAAGTAGCTACAGTACAGAAGTACTAATAGCTTTCTTCCAGCTCCCCCCTAGGAATGTCTGAAAAGACATGCAGGAGAACTCAAGAGTCCAAACAGTCCCCAGCTCTTTCCAGAAAGCAACAGCAATGTCTCTTCAAAAAAAAAAAAAAAAAAAAAAGGACAATGGATTCTGTGCAATGCTAACTGTATGCAGACATTCAGAAATGTGGGAGTATATAAATCAAGCACACAAAAAAATCTTTTTTAGGTGTGTCCTTACTGGAAATAGGAACACGCAAATGAAAAGCTCTGACAATTACCAGCCTGCTCGCAAGGTGAGAAAAAGGAAGGAGTTACGAGTCACCCAAGTGTTCATAATAACCAGTACGTACAAGCATCAAGCACTCTATGAATACAAGAAAGCATCAGTACCGGATATTAAGTAAGCTAATGAAACTTTCAAATGCCTGGAAATTAAAACAAAGGTTTTCAATGCAGATATTAAATCAGCACGCACAAATTCCTCCATCTCATTCTGCAATTCACGTAGAAAACCTTGCTCTTTTCCCTCCACCATCTGTCTAAAATTTAAATAAAACACTCAAGTCTAGAGATGTTCTTAAGTTCCAGTGAGGCAGGTTTCAGCACTAAATAAAATCAAATTAAGGGAAAAAAAATTTAAAACTCAGTAACATTTTAAAGACTCATTTTTTGTTGTGCCTTTTATACAAATAATTTCCTTTTCATGGATTTGGTCAGTAATACCTTTAAATGGTTGCAAGTGCAGTGCTTCTTTGAAAGCAAGCTGCAAAATTAGGTTAACCTAGAAAGTGAATTCCATCTGTGCTGGTTGTCATCAGTAAAAGATATCTATTCAGTTCCTTTCAAGCATATAATCTAGTACTCAGTCTAAAACAGGATCTTAAAGACTTCTCTTACCAGCTTTTAGCTTTACCTCAATAAGAAGAAAATAGACAACTTCAAGCTAGTGCTATACTGAAATCAGAGAACTGATTCCCCCACCCCCTGCCCCCCAAAAGAAGAATGGGTACAGATAATACAGGAGTCAATGCAACCAGAGAGGTGGAGAGAACGTAAAGACTTTGCAGTCACAGTAATATGTACCACAAACACTTGAAAGAACCGCACAGTGGGCAACCTGGGGATGGGAAGAAGGTGCTGAATGATTACTGCAGCCTAGGTTTGATATGTCAGTGTATACAAGATTCTGTTTACTAAATTTTTTTTAAAATCTATTTTGCACAAGACAGTGTTATTTCAGAAATATGCTCATTTCATTGCAAACACAGCATATGAAACTTGGGAAGAAGAAGGCTCATCCAAACTCACAACATTTTTTCAGTTAGATGCATTTCTTCACAAAGTTTCCAGGATGGTGCAGTTATTTACTCGTGAGTACTATGAGAATGACAATTGCTCAAGCTTGCACTGAAACACGTCTTATTCCCTACAGTACCTATGAATTTCTTGGTTTTGTATGAATCTTTAGAAATGGAAAGTATCTTCAAACTCAGTTAATTCTATGATTTGACAAGTACCACACAAGGAGTGCAAAAAAAAGGCTTTCCAGTTCAAAAACCAAGGCAATACAAATAGCATGCTACATTGTGCCCCTCAATAGGTGACATATATTCTTTAACATTTCAACACTACTCACACATCTGGACAAATCCTGAAAATTTTGAGAGAGTATAGAATATACAGTTTTTACACATTCCAAGATTTTGGGAGGAGTCAACATTGCTATACATGCAACTGAACCCAAAGGTTTCACTCGGCAGTACGCCTGCTTATAAAAATCAAGACTGAATGCCCTGGAAATTAAAATGTACACAAGCAAAACAAAGCAGCACATCAATTCTTCAATAAACTGCTTCTCAAAGTACAGATCATTTGAAAGACTTGGTCATGCCTGTGACAGGAAGAAACATGTCACAATCTATCTCACAGCTTCAGAAAGGTTTACTGCCAGGATGAGGCAGAGGTGCATCTCAGCAGGGGTGCTGGAGAGGGAGCGGCTCTCAGACCCCAGCCTGCAGGAGGAGCCTTCCTGCACCGTACCCAGCAGACAGCGAGCCAGGAATAGAAAAGCCACTGAGATTAGCTGGGGGAGGGCATACTGCAGTCCTGAACCTCTCAGATCTGAGCAGCCCTCCTGAAAGAACTTCGCTGCCTTCTTCACTTGAAGTCTCAGCCCCAACTCCAACTGCAGTCCTTCAGTGACCACACTGATTCTGCCACTCACTGAAGCATAATTTTCTTTAGACAATGACCAATAATCACTGTGCCAGTTCACCCAAATTTACAATTGTACAGTGAGAAGGTAAAACAGAATAACAGAAGTTATTTAAAAAAACACAAACCAAACAGGTAGGATGAGAGACAGTGTTTGACCAGCGCAAGACTGCAGGACAGCTACCACTAATGCACTTCAGCTAATGAATCAATCAAACAACATGGCTAAATTTACTCAAATTTCATGGTAATTACAGTATATGTTATAGAATTGTCAAATTAACAAAATGGCTGGGTTTGTCCCCAAAACGTTTTCTCTGTTTTGTAACACATGATTTAGGACTTGATATTTACTTCTTGTTTCTTTCAGAGCACAGAATGTGTAATTCACTTCCTGCTATTCTACTCATTTAATGTTGACTGAAACACAACTAGGATTCTTTACGGCTGTAGGTTCCCAAGAAAAGCTCCAGTATGAGAAAATTAGTCAAATTCCCAGCTATTATAAACTGACTTTTACTCATGTGAACTAAGCAACTACTGACATATGAGTTAATGCGAGCATACCAAACTTTATTTAGGGAAGAGAAATGGGCTATTATAATTGTATTTGATTCCCATTCACTTACCAGATCCACTCTGGAAAATGAAATAAACCATGCCAAAAGACATTAATTCCCTGCAATATATCAGAAGTACTTTATAGAAGCAGCGTAAAGAGAAATAGCTATTGTTCTTATTTTATTTCCAATCCCCTCATGCTCCTTACTGTTACGAGGATCAAATTCAAATACACCAAGCAGCTATTCTGAATGTTTGCAGCTCTAGTGAAACAGAATATGAGCACACTGCAGCTACAGTCTAACTTGCCTGCCTGCCATCCACCCGTCATTTGGATGGGTAATTTCTCCCCTCGGGACCATATGCGGTGCTTAAAGCTGAGTCAGTTTGCCGTATGGCATTATTCTATAAAAGCAAGACGGCTTTGCTGGAATCTGACCTAGGAGGGTAAAGGCTTCTACATACTTGGCTCAGCAGTTGCTAGACATGTTAAAGAAACAAAAAGATTTCAAATGTTAGTGTAATCCACTTGTTTTACACGGCATTTTTCCTATCAACAAGTACAGGCTTTACACCATTACGAAGCAGAGTTGTGAACGTTACTCCTGTTATTGCCTACAACAAATTACACACAAGAAATTAAAAAATACAGAATGCACAAAATAATTACATTGCACTGAATTACTGATCTACAGAAAAATTATATATCCACTGAATATTCTATCTACTGAATTATACAGATCTGTTTTATACTTTTGTTTCATAATTTGCACTTGCCATCTCTCTTCTACTGCGCTTCTTTTCAAACATTTTACATGAATAATTTGGAGAATACTGGACATCAAAGGCTTCAAATAAATGGCTAGTGGATGCAGGGCTAGCATATTAAAAATGTTTACTAAAATTCTACACACACACACACACACACACACACACACTTTTGTTTTACTGCAGCTACCTATTACAGCTTTTTAGTGAATAGTGGGAGAGTAATTAGTTCAGAACGCTGTGGACAGTATCACT